>QEPC01006430.1:6051571-6071518 GCA_003113815.1 Sphenodon punctatus | reverse complement strand
CATAACCCAGCAGCAAGGAGTTCCAAGGGTTAATGTTGGATGGACATTACATTACTTAATCAAGCAATTTCAGTTAGGTTAAGCAGGTTATAATCACCTCCTCTGCCAGGTTTAAAAGCAGGCAGACAACCTTAAACCTCACTTACAAGCAGTTTTAGCAAAGACACACACACACGCAGCAGAGGTTAAGAACACTGCTTCAGAAAGAAGGGACTTGCTGCATGTATGTTGGAGGGATCCCAATCACTGCTTCAGAAGTCCCTTCTGAAGCAGTATTCTTGCCGTGAGAGTGAGAGTGAGAGAGTTTCAAGGTCCATGAAGCACCAGACTCACAGTTACATCTCAGGATTTCAAAAGCATTCCATTTCCAGCATTGTGAACACACCTACGTTTGTTGGCGCGCCCCTTGGCCCCCGCCCGTGGTCCAAACCACCCTACGGCCAATGCTACCGGCCATCACATCTGAAATCACCCCCACAGATCTCCAGCCTCACAGTTCAGGATTTCAAAGACATACCATTTCCAGCATTGTGAACACACCTACAGATCTCCAGACTCACAGTTACATCTCGGGATTTCAAAGGGCATCCCATTTCCAGCATTGTGAACACACCTACAGATCTCCAGAAAGCATCCTATTTCCAGCATTGTGAACACACCTACAGATCTCCAGACTCACAGTTACAGGGGGCAGAGTGGGGGGACCCTCAGGGTGTGGGGGCATGGTGGGGGGAACCTCGAGGGATGGGAGGACCCTCAGGGGTGGGAGCAGGGTGGGGGGGACCCTCGGGAGTGGGGGGACCCTCGGGGGGTGGGAGCAGGATGGGGGGTGGCCCGGGCTGCAGTCAGAGGTGGTGGGGGACCTTTAACTTGTTTTAAATTGCCCGCATGTCTTGCTCCTCCGGAGCTAGGACGCGCAGGCAATTAAAAAGTTTAAAGGAAGAGTGGCAGTGGCAGGGAAGCGGCTGAGGCTGGCAGCGCGCTGTTTGAATAGGAGAGGGAGCACAACAGTGCGCCACCAGCCTTGTCCCTGACTCCATGTGTGGCTGAGGTAGGAAGCAGCGCGCATGCGCGCTGGTCCCTGTCTCAGCCGCCCAGGCCAAAGCTTCTTGCCTGGGCATTTGCATCAAGCGCCCAGGCAAGAGGTTCCATTGCACCCATTAGGCGCAATGGAAAAGGCTAGCCCCTCCCTCCACAGCACGTCCTATGCGTACTGTGGACTGAGGGGCTCAGCCGCCCAAATTGTGTTTTCAATAGAAAACAACTGTTTGGGCACCTAAGCAGCTCTGCCTTTTTGTCCCTTCCAGGACCCACTTTCAGAGCGGCTCTGAGAGTGGGTCCCAGAAGGGAGATAGATCACTGACAGCAGCAGCAGCCTCTGAAGCAGATGTCAGAGACTGCTGCTGCTGCTGTCAGAATCGGCTGCGCGGTTTTGTTTGTTTGTTTTTAACTAGCAGCAGCAGAGGTCCCCTAGGGCACTAGGGGGGCAGTGCCCTGGGGGGGGAGCTGCCACTGGGATGGGGTCAAGGGGATAAGTGGAAGGGTTGGAGGAGGAGAGCAGGGATGAGATTTCCTCAAAGGAGGTGGGAGGGAAGGAGGACAGGAGAGAAGGAGGGGGAGGAGGGAGAGGGGAGGGAGTAGGAAGAGGAGAGGAGTGGGAAGCGATGTCGAAGCGGATCTTGTCTATCTTGGAGGTGAAGAAGGAAGCAATATCCTGAGCAGAAAGGGAAGAGGGAGGAGGAGGACAGGGGGGCTTGAGCAGGGAGTCAAAGGTAGAGAACAGGTGGCGAGGGTCCTGAGAACAGGACTCAATGTGGGAGGCATATTAATTCTGTCTAGCGAGGGAGACAGCAGAAGTAAGGGAGAAGAGACAGAATTTGAAGTGAAGGAAGTCAGCATGAGAGTGGGATTTACACCAAAGGCGTTCAGCAGCATGGGTGAAGGAGCGGAGGTGGCAGATACTGGGGGTGACCCAAGGACGGGGGTTGTAGGAGCAGGCAGGGCAGGAAGAGAGGAGAGGAGGGCAAGGTAGTCAAGGGTGGTGGAGAGAGAGGCATTGAAAGCAGAAATGGCAGAATCAGGGGAGGAGGAGGAGGAGATTGAGGGGGGGGGAGAGAGAGGAGGGAAAGTCCAGGGGCTTAATGGCCTGCAGGTCACAGAAGGAGCATGGAGAAGGGGAAGAGGAAGGAGGACAGTGGGAGACATTGGATGATTTCAGACGTTACGGGGCCCATTGGCCCCGTACCGAAATCAACCCATTCATTCCCCGCCGGGGTCACCCCGTCACGCCACAACAGACGTGCCGGGGGGATCCCGGTGGGGAATCTGGGAGGGGGCAGGGCCTCGCAGCACAACGTGCGGCCGCATGGCCCCGCCCCCTCCACGCTCCCACCGCCTGCCCTCTGGGGAGACGGGCGGGCAGCGGGGCCAATGCAACCGCCGCATCGGGCCGGATTCGCCATCCCGCCGGTGATCCCGGGCCGTGGCGCCCGGCCAGACGTTACTTTTTTTTGGTCCTCGCTGGGGATCTCTCTGACCACGCTTCCCGGGACATTCCCCCGGCTAGCCCGGGAAGCGTGGTTCAAATTGACCCCATGTGGGTATTGACCGTGGCGAACATCTGGCGGCCGTCAAACAGACATTTGAGACACATTGACCACAGGTGGGTATTCACCGTGGTTCACTGTGATCTCGTAACGTCTGAAAATACCCATTGAAAGAGACAAGGAAGTGGTCAGAGATGGGATGAGGATCAAAGGAGAGATCAGAGCCAGAGCAGTTCCTAGCAAAGACGAGGTCAAGAGAATGGCCGTTAGCATGGATGGGGAAGTTGGTCCAAAGGTGGAGGTTGAAGGAGGAGGCTAGTGAGAGAATTCGGAAGTGAGAGATGGAGGGCTGGGAAGGGACATCAACGTGAATGTTAGTCACCGAGGATGAGAGTGGGGGCATCATCGAAGAGGAATTGCTCACCATCCTACCTCCTACAGCCTCTCTCCCCCTGCCATGCCAGGTGCCTGCCTCTGACTTGGCACTGCATGTGCTGCTATTTATCTGAATAATGGTCTTCAAGGGGACAACTTCAATTGCTTATACACTTGGGGCCCTTTATCAAATTGTCCTGTAGTTTGGCAGAAATGAAAGAGAAGGTATGTGATACATTCCTGCCAAATATTTTGTAAGCAGGATGGGATATACAAATGTTACAGATGGAAATGTATTTTCAAGGTAATGTCTTTTACCATTCAGGACCCTTTATCCAATCTTCCTGAAAATTGGGAGGAGTTTTAAGTTTGTAGAGGGACATAATATTCACAGGTGTCATGCAAATTGGATGGAAGATACAGAAGTTATAGTCATGAATGTATATGGAGCTTTTCTTAAAATCACAATGTTCAATTGCTTCTAAAATCAGTTCCCTTTATCTAATCATTTAGATAATTGGTACACATAGTGCCCTCCATTGGGGGTACATGCTCCCCATGTTTCGTCAAAAATTAATAAAGAATCAAAAATGTTATAGCCGGAAATAGGTTTTTCAGGTTTTCCCCTTTATTTCAAGAACAAAATGTCATTTTCATTATTATTATTTGTCATTTTCGTTATTGCAATAACGATAATGAAAATGACAATTTATAATTATTATAATAATGAAAATGACATGCACATGCCTAACATGCCTGAGGAAGGGCCCCGTGTGGCCTGAAAGCTTGCTTATTTCCACCAACAACAGTTGGTCCAATAAAAGATACCATTTGAACCACTTTGTCTGTCTATAGCAATTTACTGCAGATAATGTACTAGAGAAGTGCAAGGGATGAAAATTTGGGGTTTCTGATTTCTAGTCAGGCCTGACATACCTCAGAGACCGCCCCAACCTCCGGGTTCTGGATCGGCCCCTGCGGTCATCAGGGAGTGCCCTCCTGCTGGTCCCCTGAGTGTCTCAGGTGTCAACCATGCGGAGGGCGTTCTCGGTGGCCACTCCACGACTTTGCAATGCCCTCCCATCGGAAGTCCGTCTGTATGCAGACCTCCCCTCTTTTCGTAGCCTTGGCTGTTCTGTTTGGCCTTTCGGGAGGGGGAAGGCAAGGGTGGAGGTTGTTAGATGATGGGGTATTATTGCTGCGTTTCTGTATTACAGTTTTAAATTGTTTTTAGATGTGTTTTATGTTTTATGTGTTTAGATGTTTTATGTGTTTTATTGTTGTACTCAGCCGCCCTGAGCTGCTTGTAGCAGGACAGCATAAAAGCTGAATTAAATAAATAAATAAATAAATAAATAAAATAAACTCATTTCAGCAGCAATTTGAGTTTTTTGTGTTTTAGGTCTCAAAACCTGTTCTGATTATTAATGCATGCAACCATTTGCGAGGGCTACAGGGGGCAACCACAATGCAGGACAGTGTACAGGACCTAGATACTGTGAGATTCTGCTTCTATACCAGGAATAGGGAACCTCAAAGGCCCGGGGGCCAAATGTGGCCCGCAGCAAGTTTTTATGTGTCCCCTTTCCAGCATCTGGATCTGGCTCCTGGATCCAGTTCCTGCCCCCAACTGAGCTCAGGGTAAGGGAGCAGAGATTAGGGCCCTTTTTACAAGGACTGCGTCAGCGGAGAGGTCAGTGTGCGCGCTAGTGGGGGGGATGGGTGTACACGGGCGCACACCAGTGCACACCCATCACCCATGCATGGAGCAGCCTGCCTGCGTTCTCACCAGCTGCTCCTTGTGTGGATGATGGGTGGAGGTGGGTGGGCTTGCACATTCTACGGGAGCACACATAACACGCACGCCTATCCACTCACCATGGCATGGACACGGGCAGCACCCACACATGTACACCAAGATTACTGGGTGTTCATGCGTGGGTGCTGACCACGTAAAAAGGAAGTTGGGATGCACACAAGGATAGGGGACAGATCAGTGACACAAATCCATGATCTAGGCCCTCTGTTTCTTGGGTGCATCCCAACCTCCAACATCTATCTGGCTTTTGTACCTTGTAATAATTTTCAAAGTGGCCCCCTGGGAGGAAAAAGGTTCCCCACCCCTGTACTACACTAATCAACAGCTCCCACCTACCAAGCACTAGGATGGGAATATTGGGGAATTACTGGTTACCGGTTTTACCGGTATCAGTTTTATCCAATACTGGTTTTATCGGTATCGGTATATCGTTTTTTTAACATTGTCGATTTTTTGGATCTTTAACATTGCGGCCATTTTAAAAATGGCCGCAATGTTAAAGATCCGAAAAATTGACAATGTTAAAAAACCGCTATACCGATACCAATAGTATCGGTTTTATCAGATTAATCCGATACTGATAGTCCCATCCCTACCAAGCACCCAAAACAAAGGATTTTTCGAAGGCGCAATAAGTTGTTTTTACAAAGAAATAAATTATATGAACATGGTTCCCACTAGCTCTCCTTTCCAGATGGTCTTGTGGGGCAAGGATTCTGGGTAAAGACTCACCCTGCACCCACAGTAAGACTGCAGAACCTAGGTGCTGTGAAATTCTACTTCTATGCTGATCAGCAGCTTCCACATAGCAAACACCCAGCAGACAGAAATTGACAAGGCACAATAACTATTTTAACAATTAAAAAAAGAATATAAACACAGTTTCCTAGGGATGGGACACTAAGCAAAATTTCAGTTCGATCAATTTTGGTTTCGGTTCTCACGAATTTCGGTACTATCGGATCTCTTGCATTGTTTTTGTGCCAGATTTTTAACATTGCGTTTTTTCAATGGGGGACAAACCACAATGTTAAAAATCTGGTACAAAAATCAATGCAAAAGATCCGATTGTACCGAAACAGAAAAAGAACTGAAATGTCTGATTAATCTGAAATGGCCGTTTTCGGGTACTTTCGGATTTATCCGAAACCGAAATTCCCATCCCTGCAGTTTCCCCTTGTTTCTGACCCCACAAAGGGTGCAGTTGAGGAACAAGTGTAAACTTCACTCTTACAATCACAGTTAGACAACAGGACACAGGTCACAATCATAAATTATTCCTCCCCCACCTCTCTGCAACCTTTCATCCCCCATCACAGCCAGTGTTCCCCCTGGCCAGTAGCTCCAGGAGGCGGGAGGGGCTGAACCAGTCTGTGGGGGCAAAATAAGAAAATCAAGATCATTTGGTAGCAGCAGGGAAAACAGGACTGGGGCAATCTCATTGGCTTGGCTTCTGAGTAGTGGCATCTCCCTCCCCACTGCTCTACTCCCCCACCCCACCCCCAGCATCTCAACAATCAGGTGTGACTGCACTGGCTGCAGGCAGAGCCCTGCACATGCCCAGCACCTGAAGCGAGCTGGACCCTGTGCATATAAAGGTGGGGTGCGGACCTGAGGTGTGTGGTCAGGGGAGAGAGCTATGGTTTGGGGGCCAGACTGAATAGGGCAAGCCAAACCCCAAAGCCCCAACTACAGGACTGAGCCCCCCAAAAGTCAGGTCTGGCGCTCTACCCCACTTTCTTCTCACAGGCTGAAGGTCAATGATGAGCCGTCACTGCCTATAGCTGGGGGAGTGGAATTGCTGGGGCAGATTTGCTTCTGGGTTCTGTCCAAATGTGTGAAATGGTGCTTCCTCCATCTTTCCAAGGTACTTGAAGGTTCTGGGAGCTGCAGGCAGCTGACTGTGAGGGCAGCTCCCAATGGTGCTGACCATTGGGCGGCTGTTTGGTGGGGATTGAGGCATAGACCAGACATCTTGGAGCACTTCAGCTACACTGAAGTATGTCTGGACCCTCTGTCCAAGGGTGGGGGAGTAGGAATGTTTTGGTGGAAAGAGGGGAGGGCTATGCGCTGACCCCTCTCTGCAAGAGGGGAGGATGGGGTAGGGGGGGTTAAGGGTTATGCGCCCTGAGAGAGGGGTTCAGGGGGGGGGATGTGTTATGCCTTTTCCCCTGTATGAGAGGGTGGAAGGGACAGTGACTGTAAATTTAATTATTATTTTTTAAATTTGTGTAACTTTTAATTGGTTTTTGTATTTCTATGTGATGGATTTTATTTTGTTTTGTTTTTTTGCTGCTCTGAGCCCTTTGGGAGAAGAGTGGGATATAAATTCAAAATAAAATAATAATAATAATACTTAGAGCCCACAAAATCTGGTGCCTAACCTGTAATCTTATTGAACATCAGACCTTTATATCTTCCCCTTGATAAGGCCTCAGGCTGCAGCAGCTGTGGGCCATTAGCGATCAGCAGCAAATACCTTGTCAAAGTAATGAGAAATGGTTTGGGTTTTGTTCGAAGGATGAACACAGGGATTTATTTTGCATTTTGGTCATCAAACTGTTTCCCCCCCCCCATCTCTATGTTGGGTTTTGTTTGTTTGCCTTTTATCTATGTATAACAAGTGTATTACATAAACTGATGTTCACTTTATCCACTGCAATAAAAATAGCATTAATAAAAGGAGAAATCTGTTCTACTGCAGCAAGAGGAAAGCTTTTTTGGATTTTTTTCTAAATTAAACATGCGTCCCCAAATATATGTTTGTTTATGTGCTGTTATATTAATTGTCCATAATTAAATGGAAAATATAACTACAATCCAGTCTAAATTAAATGTTTGTAGAAGGGATTGAAAATGTTCCCAAGGATTATTTAACACATGCACATTTTATAATTGCACTGTAGGTATTTAACATGATATTAAAACCAGAATTCTTTATCATTACGAACATATGGTGGCTCTGGTCATATCTCTTTCTATCTACTATGTTCTCCTAGAACTGATAGAAAAATGGGTAAACTTCCAGCGCGCCTGGTATATTGCTAATATGGATTCTGTGTCTAGCCCAACACATGCTGTGCTGAAAACATAGCCTAGAGTGTTCCTGGTTATTATCAACTCTCATTTTTTTCCCAGTAAGAAGACTTCGTTATCTGATTTTACAGTGGTACTCTACTGATAATGAGAAAAATAAATAGAAGTCCAGGTGAAGAACACACAGAGGAATGAAAGTGTCTGTATGAAGAAATGACAAGTGTTGACCACCCCAAAGGCAACAATATGCACAGTGACAGCCTTGCAAGCACTTTTGCCAGTTGACCTTAAATAATGTGAGCAAAATAGAGCAAAAACAGTCTCTGAAGAGTGTGTTTCAGACTCTGAATTTGCACTGTTGTGTAGCAGACAGATCTCTCTCTTTCCCCCATCATCCTTATTCGTGTCATTGTGTGACATCTATCTGCATGGTTTGACTGCTACGTGTCCTTTCCAACCCCTGGAACAGGGTGGGATGGCCCTGTCAGTGTGTGAGTTCCTGCAAGATCCAGCTCTAGTTACACGGCTTCAATTTTCTTCACCACATGCAGTTTATTTCTTCCCCAAAGTAAAAGGTACAGAGTCCTAACAACATAAACCCTCTTGACTAAGTGTAATGAGGAGATACTGGGCTACATGTAGACTACATGTCTAACAAATATGTAAAGGTAAAGGTTAAACACGTATGTAACATGAACACTGAGAACTGGAAACTTCGCTTCATGCAATTGAAAAATGCTAAGCAATTGTGTAATCAGAAAAGGCCTAACACTTCAGCAAACACTAGCAATAGGCCATTGAGTTGCAAATGGATTTCTTCCTGCGGACGTGACTGAAAGCACAGAATCACCTGGCGGGAAAATCAAACAAAGAACTCTGGGAAAAAAAGTACTTAAGGGGGAATACAAGACAAAGAGAGAGCTTCATCTTCATCAAAGAGCTTCAAGATCATCGTATCTTACCAGCCAGAGAAGGGCTGTACCAAACAAGCCATGAATTAAGGACTGATCTATTGGAAACCCTAAGAATTGTACCAAGTCAAGCTTTCCACCGCTGGCTGTGACATGAACTGAAATATCCTTGGACTTTGATTCGGGTAAGCCTAAATTAGGAGAATCCACGTACAGATAGGAATGCATTATTGGTTATGTTATTTTGATTTCTGCACTCTTGAGTATAAGCTTGTACTGCATGCTTATTCACGATTTATTAATTAAACTTCTTTTAACTGAACTTAGTATGGTCCCGTGGAATTCCTAATTCTAACATTGGCAGGACGCTATTTGGGATTAATTCTGTATTTACAAACACAGACGAACCTAGAGAGAAAGAGTCTGTGCAGGAAAACTCTATGGCTGAAAAGGTGACAAGAAGGTTCACCCGTTGCAGGCTGAATCAGTTCGAGAGAGAGACCTGATCCAGTGATAGCTGCAAGGCAGGGAAACTTAGGCTGTTTTTAGACGATCGCGGCCGCGCTCGTGTTTGTTATGAAAAAATGCCGGGAGCCGGGATCAGACGATACGCTCCCGGCAATCACGCACCTGGAAAGGGGACGCACGTGCTTTTCCAGCCGCGTTTTACCGGGTCGTTTTTTAAACCCGGTCAAATCATGGCCGAAAAGCATGCGCGTCCCCCTTCCGGGTGCGTGATTGCCAGGAGCGTATCGTCTGATCCCGGCTCCCGGCATTTTTTCAAAACAAGCGCGAGCACAGCCGCGATACTCTAAAAACGGCCTGAGTCATAACAGCCTAGAGTGGGGTAGTGAGACCCCAGTCCCATGACACTAAGGTGAAGTTCCCTTCCCAGTCTCAGGCAAGACCCTCTCTGATCTCTCAGCCACCAGGTCCTCCAATCTGCCTTGGTCCAGGCTAGGCTCCTCTGATCCACTCTGTGTTCTACACCTTTCCCCTTGGACATGTTACCCGCTAGCCTAGCAGGCCGATCATTGCTTGAGCCAAGCCTCTTGGCCCCAAGCCCCTTTCCTAGTAGTCTTTTCTTGTCTTAGACCCAACTCAGGCTTTTATACCTGGTACTTTTCAGCTGGCCAGTAGCTTCCTGTCATACCCAGCCAGGAGCACTTGAGCCACATCAGCGAGTTTCTCAACCTTTTCTCTATAATCCTTAATCGGACTTTCAGAGGCTTCTCTGAATGCCTGCTTCAGGGGAATGGCATCCTTGCAAGGCCCTACACAGCTCAACTCTGTCCCTGATCCCACAAGAAGTTGTTTGGGGGTGGGGTCGGATACAACCCCTCTTCCCTTAGCTACCCCATAACTTCTCCCACTAGTTTACTCTTCTGTCTTCTAAAGACTTATTTTTTTGCCTTTCCAGTCCCATTTTGTTCAGAATAAATGCCTTTTTCTGCACTCTCCCCTTGCCTTTTCTTTAAAATATTCTTTTTACTTTACTTCTCATTTTCCAGACCCTGCTATCACCGTCTCTCTCTTGACTATGCTTTCATACCATTTCTATCCTTCCTCCCCATGTGTCTGTTCCCTTTCTCCTCCTCTAGTCTTTAGCATTGTGTCTAATACCAGGCAGCCTCTCTCCTGCAGTGCAGCATTGACAGTTTTGAAAGCTCAACCTTCTCCCTTATCAGATGCAGAAACAAGGTGGGGCTTTCAAAAGTGATGCTTCAGCTCTGTAGGGAAGCAGTGGCCTGGGGACAGTGCAAAAAACATACATTTAAAGCTGATAATAGAGAAAGCTCCAATATGGTGAAGTGTGTATTTTTATTACAGCCTGCTTTCCACTCCCTCCACTCCAGACAACTCTGCGGAAAGATGACATGCCAGTGAATAAAGTACCCATCATTAGCCCCCAGCCAGCATCTTAGGACAGATGCAGACTTCATCCAGCAGGGGGTGAATAGCAAAGCACCATCAGCAACAGAGAAAGCAAGAAACAGATACAATCTGTGAACACTGAATACGGGGTTTTGTTAAATAAGGATATTTTTATCTTCCTGATGGAACATTAATGAGGGTAAACAATTAGTGGAAATAATACTGGCTTCATGTTAGAAAGAGGCAAAGTAAAAATTCTAGAGGCAAGATTCAACCTCCCAAGGGTAGACCCTTGTACTTCTGTTTCCCTTCTTCACATTAAGCAAGCAGGCACTGGGCAGGAGGCCTACCTCCACCCTGGATTTGTTTGGGAAGGAGCACTACCACTTCAATTTGGAGAGGCTGCCTTTGCTGCCCTCCTCTCTCTAGCTCAAGGGGAACTTTTCAAAAATGGTGGCATTTCCTTCTGCTTTCGGGTGTGTGTGTGAATTCTAACTGGAGGCTGTAGCCCAATTCGCCCCACACCCCTTTATCTTGGCTATAATTATTTTAAAAGGGGAGCCTTCTCCCAGAGTAGCTACTAGCTAGTAACACCCCTCAGCTGGGATGCTAATTGGCCAGGATCAAGCGTTGTGTCCCTTAAAACCATGCAGAGCCAGCTCGCCCTGCTACTTCTACTGAACGAAGGTTCAGAGTCATTATGCAAACATCTTTCGCTACAAATATTATCTCTGAAGTTCTGACCATATTTTAATTCCATGGAATTCTTTTTTATAAACTCAGCATAGCAAACTACTTATAAAACTGTGTCTTCATATTTTTTTTCTTGGCCTGCCTGTCTACAATATTTCCAAGAAATATAATAAGGGCTTCCATGTAGATTCAAATATTTTTTAATATGAAGGTATATTTGTAAATATGAAGGTAAATAGCAAAACACAAATGGGTCTGTTATTTTGCCATTTGCAGAATAATAAAGTCTCATAAATCAGAGTCTAATAATAAAGTCTCATAAATTAGTGCATTTATTTGGGTAAACCTCTGATATGTAGGAAAACGTAGATGGGAGGGAATTGTCTAACTGAGTTACATACAGTCTGAATTTGGCCTTTGCTGTTATTCTAGCCTTGGGCTTTTCCTAAGCAAGTACTGCTAATTATGGGTGAAAAAAACCAGACATGACATTAACCACTCTTTAACCACCCTGGGTGGTTATTTATGCATGGGTATTTTCAGACGTTACGAGATCATGCTCAACCACAGTCAATACCGGAAGTTCCCCCCTAGATGTTTGCCACGATCAATCGCGGCGGGGAATCACATTCACCACGCGATCGGCAGAACCGGCAGGGCCGGCGCCGATCGTGTGGTGAATGCGATTGCCTGCCGCGATGAAGGGGTCCGTCTCGACTGGACAGAAACCACGGCCAGGAATCCCTGGCGGGATTCCGGGCCATGGTCAATTCAGGCGAGTACTGCGGCCACATTGACCATGGCGCCCGGCCGTCTCCCCAGAGGGCGGGCAGCGGGAGAGTGTGAGGGGGGGCGGGGCAGAGCGGCCACACGTTGTGCCGCGCGGCCCCGCCCCCTCTCTGATTCCCCGCCAGGATCAGGCGGCACATCTATTGGACGTGCCGGAGTGATCCCGGCAGAGAATCATTTGAGTGATTCCGGGACGGGGCAAATGCTGCCCCGTCTCGTCTGAAATCACCCCATGTTGCAGGGCTGTATTGGTGCCCTATGAAGCCCCGCAACATCCATAAATAACCACCAAGGGTGGTTAGCATCATGTCTGTTTTCACCCTATGTAATATATTCTTTGAATGTGCACCTAGAGAGCAAGTGTGGTGTAGTGGATAAAGTGCTGGATTTGGACTTGCGGCCCTGGGAGACCAGCGTTCAAATTTCACCCTAGCCAATAAACTCACTGGGTAGTCCTGAGCAAGTCACTACTACAGGAACGCTAAGGGAACGCGCATGCACCCCCACCCACTGCTGCCACCACTGTACACATGGGACTCACCCACGCATGCCCACATAGGTCTCTGCGTAGGCATGCATATGTGCATTTCATGTAAAAAGGGCCTTAGTTTGTCTTTCTATAATTTCCCCATTGTCCTCTCAAGTGCTTTTTCTCTGAGGCAACCAGGAAAAGAGGTGCCTCTGGTCTTTTTGTCTCTATCTCATGAAAGAGGGACTTTGACCTCCTGTGAGAGGGACAGTACGATTCAGCACCCAAAGAGGGACTGTCCCTCCTAATTGTGGACTGTTGGGTGGTATCATTAGGCCTATAGACAGGGTTTTTTTGACCACTATTGAATTAGACACTGATCCATTTCTTCTACCATTCAAAAACATGTAATTTGAATTTTTATAGACGTGTGAGGAGTTCACACAGGAAAAAATCACTGCTGTCTTGCATCCTCCCAGACTCCACTGACTGCTGTGATACTAAATGGAGTGTACAGCAGTATTGAAATGGATCTATATTCGTTATTTCCTAGTGTTTTTAAGGAATGGACTTAATGACTCTGCAAAGATTTTACAAGGAATGAGAAGAGGATGGAATTTTTAAAAGGGGGATTATAAGGGAAACTGGAGCAGTGTGCCTGGGTGGCTGAAAGGAGGACAGTATAATATAGTCAGAACACATTTTTATTGCTATCCTTAGAAAGCAAAAAAATGGGAAGTTAGAACATTAGTATTTAAAATCTTGTGTCAGCTGCTGTCTACATCTGTTCAAACAGCTCTTTTTCAGGTGACAGCCACAGTTAGCTCTTCTAAAGGACAATAAAAGTATTTCAGAACTATGATGTCACAGAAACTAAAAGCACCATGAGGAAAATAAGGCATTAAAAACACCATGAGGCACAACAGGCATTAAAGGCACCATCTGGCATAACTTGAGTTGTCAGCAAACAGAGAGCACAAATTGATGGACACACTACCGTTTATGCCTTTTAACTGGTCAACTATGTTAATTATATTTAGATCTTCATTTTAGGATTGTATAGCTTGTATGGACAAATGAGCAGTGACTCGATTAACTAACTACAGACTCAATGGCAAATGTTCCTCAAGCTAATGTTTCTGCAAACTAACATTGCCCATAACTGGCTCTAGAGTCAATAGACAAAGGCCACTTGCCCATGTTACCACACAGCTGAATCTACCAGCAGGGAAATCTCAACCCTGACAATTGAACCCTGGCAATCGAAAGGAAAAAAGCCGCTGGATGTGCCCACGTGCACAGCACACCATAAGATCTGCTGCTGGGAGATTCGGTGGTGCAATAATGTGGGTAAGTGGGCAAAATGACTAAAGGTCGAAGGAGTATTTGAGATGAAAGAAATCAGTACTTTTACTTATTTGTGCCATTCACATGTGGATGTTCATGGCAACACATAACAATTCCATAATAAAAAAAACTTCTGGTTTACAAAAAGAGTTAAGGCTCTTGCAAATTCAACCATGCACTAAAAAACATAGAAATTGTAAGTTAAGGCTCCTGCCTTAACTTACATGCCATGTTAGCAGTAAAGACATTGTAGTCTCACATATTGTGCTCACTTACAACTTTGGCTCCATGCACCCACACTTTGCCTTTGTGTTTCAGCCCCAATCCTCTTCCTCTGCAGGTTGGGGACAACACTGAAGCTGCGGACAGGAGCACATGAGCTGATCCCTCACCCCCTCCGTTTCCTCTTTAAGAAAGAGAGAACTTAGGAGTTCTGGCTCCTGCCCCATCTCCCCTTCTAATCTATTTGGTCCCAACCCTTTAACAGAGAACTCAGGACTCCTGGTTTCCAGCCTCTCCACCCCACTCTAATCCAGGAGGCTGCACTCCCTTCACAGGCAACTCAATAGTCCTGGTTCCTAGGCTTTTTCTCCTCACCTGCTCAGCTCTCAACCTTGTAGCAGACAATCCAGGAGTCCTGGGTCCAAGTCACCCCTCTTAACCCTGTAGCCCCCACTCCCCTAACAGAGAACTCAAAAGTCCCAGGAAATGCAATGCTTGTCTGTGTGTGTCATATGGAACAGAAGTAAGGGAGGTGGGGGAGGTGAAGAGAAAAGAAAGAAAAAAGCAGGAGAGGAAGTGGAATAACACTGAGGGAGGCTATTGGAAGTCAAAGGAAAGGGAGTCAGCTAGGGTAAATGGGTTGAATGATAGGACTGTTCCCCCTGGTATCCCATCAGTTATTTCATTCAGAACCCTGTTATTGTAACTATTTCTAATTCCTCCTGTCATTCCACCCATTTACTTAATCCTGCACACTTTTTGTATTTTCCCCTGTCATTCCAACCATTCCACTTGCTGCATCTGGTGCCTTCCTCATTATTTCACACCCTCTTGCCTTCCCCACGTACTTCCAAAGATGCAGCAGTGTTGTAACTGGATGTTGGAATGACAATAGTATTTATTTAGAAATTGGCACTGCTGTTGCCTCCGTTCCTTCCAATGACAATTCTATTTCATTTATTTCAATGCAAACCCAACTTAGTGTTAATTAAACATTTGTATACGACTGTATGCAGCTTCACTGTGCTCTAGGAGGGCAGTGGGGACTAGTGGATAAGAGGGACGGTTGTGAGCCATTAGTCAGCTGTCCCATTCTCCTCAACCAAAATGAAAGGATAGAGGGAAAGGAGGGAGTGAGGGACCAGCTCATATCCTCATGTCCCCAGGTTCAGTTTTGCCCCCAACCTGCAGAGAAAGAAGATTGGGGCTGAAAGATGAAGGCAAAATGTGGATGCATGGAGCCTAGGTTTTAAGTGAGCACAATATGCTCGTAGGCTGTGAGCACCTAGGGTCTGGAACTCCCTCCCAGTGGAGGGTGACCCTGGATCTCCCCTACTTCCATTGTTTCTGTAAAATGTGGCTGTTCTGCCTGGCTTTTGGCAAGGGAGATGGGGTGTAAGGTGGGATGGGGGAAGAGGGTGGTTTGGTTTTGTGCCTTTCCTTTTTGTATTTTATGCTTTTATTAATTTTATATGTTTTAATATTGAAAGTCACCCTGGGCTGCTTGTAGCAGGAGGGGCGGGGTATTAAATGATTTTATAAATAAAAAATATGTGAGACTGCACAATGTCTTTACTGCTAACATAGCACGGAAGTTAAGGCAGGAGCCTTAACTTGCAATTTCCATGCTTTTTAATGCATGATTGAATTTGCAAGAGTCTTAACTCTTCTTTTAAATTTGAGGTTTTTAAATTATGGAATATCCAAGTTTTTTGTTAAACACAATGCAATGGAGAAAACTTGTCCTGCTGGCACAGTAGAATGCTGAGCAGCATAATCACTATGGGAGCAGGGCTTAGGGGAGGTTAAGGTGGAAGAGCTGCTCCCTTCAAATTACTTCCTTCAAATAGCAAGCAAAGCAAAGCTGGATTTTTACTGGTAGCTCCCTGATTTCCTAAGTCTTGGTTTAAACATTACAAACTTCCAAAAACTTCTTAGAATAAAGTTGCATTGTGTGGTCACTATAAACTAAAATCTGAGCCAAACAACTCCATGGTGTAAATCCTTTGATAATTTTTCCATGTTTCTATTTTATCTCTCTGTCTCTTATTTCATCTTATTTCATTTTATTTTTTGCTACTGTGCCCTACTAATTTCTGAACCTTCAGATTAGAATGGACAATTAACTGCCTAATCATTCCAGTCACACCAACTCATTATAGAGCTGCAGGACCAGGTCTATTGGTTAAGGTAGGTAGGAGTTCCAATGCAAGTGCCTTGATTCCCTCACATTGGATTTTTCAGGCTGTTTACTTCCAGGTTGGTGAGATTTCTTTTGCCGTGGTTTGTTCCTTTCTAGGAGGATGTAAGTTTCCCAGAATAAGATAATAAATTAAAGGAATGGGTCCTCTAAGTTCTGGTCGTTTTTCAGACACTTTGGTGGGTGGGTGTAAGAGAAATCAGATGCTATAAATGCTATATTCCCCTATGGAGAGTGGCATAACAATGAACATTCTAAAGCTTTGTATATGTAGCCTAGTGGCTGACACCAGCCCTCTCCCTCCAGAGCTGACTGTAGGGAGAAGGGGGGCGGCAGCATTGCTGGAAGTGGTTCAGGGAGCTACCCTCCCCCCCCAACCCCACGGTCCCCTCAGCAGCGGCCTGGGTGGGAGGAGGAGGAACTTATGCTCCCCCCACCGCCTGCCCACCAGCTCGCATCCCTTTTGGCTGCTGCCACCGTCACTGTCACCTCCCACCCACCAGCAGACCCCACAAGTACTTACCTCCGCTGCCATCGCCACTCCTGTTGCCACCGATACACCTGCTGCTCCCCTTGCTTCTGCTGCCACCAGGGTTCCTCCACCCCCACTGTGGGGATTAAAAAGTCTGCAGCACTGCATGCGTGTGCACAGACCCCGGAGCCATGTTTCCTATCTGGTTTGCAGGGACTACATGTTGCAGCATGGCAGACAGGACACATGGCCACGAATGCTGGGACAGACAGTCCCAGCAAACCAGATAGGGAACATGGTGCCCACCTCACTGCCGACGTACACTGTGCCGCGGACAGTTTGAACTTGCAGCAGTAGCAGAAGTACCCTGGTGCTGGTGGTGGAGCCCTGGTGGCAGTGGCAGCAACAGAAGCAGAAGTGGTGCCAGCAGCTTGGTGTGTATATGCATGTGTGCTGGCGGGGGGCAGAGAGTGACTGTGTGCATGTTCTAGAGCCGTCAGTGAGTGACTGTGTGAATGTCCTAGAGGGGCTGTGTGTGTGTGCGTGATGGGAGGGAGGCAGTAATGGGAGGGAGGCAGTGAGTGATAGAATGTGTGTGTTGGGGCAGTGAGTGACTGTGTGTGTGTTCTAGAGGGGCTCTGTGTGTGTGTGTGTGTGTGTGCGCGCGCGCACGCATATAGGGAAGGAAGGAGGGAAGAAGCAGTGATGATAGGGTACGTGTGTGAACTTTGGCATTCCTCTTTGTGGCTACTGGCTTTTGTGGTGGTGGAGCGCTCACCTCCAACGGGGGCCCTGCTGGCCACATGTGCAGAGGGGAACTATTGCTGCCTGATAGGAGCACTGTCATTGGTAGGAGCTGGAGGCCTGATGCAGTATTTCAGGCACTCTTTCTGGCAATGGAAACCCATAGAAGCTACCCTTAGGCTGAAGCTCTGCACCAGTATCTTGTGTGCCTTTAACTTAGGGTGAGAGGGGGACCTGTCCTTGTAACATTGTTTCTCTCATTCCCACAAGAATAAAGAAACTCAAAAAAGCTCCTCTTAGGTGGAGGGGCAGGAGCTTCAGTTTCTGATGGGATCCCAGAATTCAAACTCTGCATGGGGGGTGACTTGAGGGGAGAGGCTTGGACATAACAAACACACACACACACACACACACACAAGAGGCTGTTTTAACAAGAAACACCACCCAGTTCCAGCCTAAAGAACAAGGTGTGAGTAATGCTGTTGTCACTTTCTGGCTCCTTTGTTAATTACCAAATCCCCCTAGCAGGTAAAGGTGCTTTTCAAGGAGGGAGGGAGGAGGAGGCATTGAAAGGGAATGCAGAAGGGCCCTGCTGTCGCTTTACTCACTTGTTATTGGCTGAAAATAAGTTGCCACTTGTCACCTGATGTAGCCTGTTGCTCATTGCTACCTGGCAGTGGGCATCTGTCAAGGAGCACAGGTTCCCCGCAAGCATTCGAAATAGAGCGAGGGCTGATTGCGAGTGGATCAGTCAACATGCATACCAACATCCTTACTTATGTGTATCAATATCCAGATGTGTATCTGCCTCTTTCTGCAGATATGTCTTGGGTTTGCAAGTAAGGTTTGTAGGGGGATTTCATGTAGTTTATACATTTTTATTATGCTGTCACCTGTCCTGAGCCTTTGGGGAAGGGTGGGATGTACATTTAAATAAGCAAGCAGTGGAACAGATCCTACTTCCAGTGAGTAGTACCTGACTCACCCTGAATGAAGGTGGTAGAAACTGCCACAGAGCATGCATATATCAATGCCAAATTGATGTGTCAGTTAAGCCACAAATAGGCAGCAGAAGTTACTACCCCAGATACAAATTCTACTTGACCACTTATGTAGTGTAGAGAGAGAGAAAGGATGATCCAGGGGAACTGGGATGATGATGAATTTGTATAGTGCCAGCAATGTACCAGGTGCTGTACAATCAGTAGTCACAGACAGGTCCTAGATGATCTGTTTTCAATTCTCAGTTTGCAGCAGATTCCTTTTGTAATCTTCGACATGCTCCATTGCGACTCTGTGCCTCACTTTCGTACCTATAAATTGGGGATAATAGCATGCTGCCATGCCCTACCTCACAGAGGCATTGCGGGGAATAAATGCATTAAAGATTATGAGGTGCCCAGATACTGGAGTAATTGGGGTCTTTTATGTACCTATCAGAAATTGGGAATCCTATCTGATTTGTCCCACTTCACCCCAAAATTGGCCTGCCCCTATGCAAGTAGATGATATGAACTTTGAAGGAGTCCTCAAGGACAGTAGCCTATGGATGCCGACTTAAATTCAGTTTCTGGGCTGCCCATTGCAGTGATCATTAGGATTCATAGGCTACACTCCTTGAGGACTTCTTCAAAGTTCATCTCATCCACTTTCATGGGGGCAGGTCAATTTTGGGGTGAAAGGGGAGCAGACAAATCAAATATAATTAGGACTCCCAATTTCTGATAGGTACATAAAAAGCCCCCATTACTCTCCAGTACCCCCAGAACCCCATTTTCACCCCCATTGCCAGCCTATGCTCCTCCCTCCAGATCTAGCTCTTGGTCTCTCCCGAGTAGAGACTGCTAAATCATGCCAAATTGCGTGACTGTTCTGCGATGTGGGCAGATGTCTGTAGTGTGCTTGGCTGAGATCCCTCAGTTCATTTCACCAATGACTGACTGAAACTGTAATCTCCCCTGGTAAAATAACAGTGTGTTGTCGTCATCTTTCCCACATCTCTGTGTTTGCCCAAAGCCATTGAGCCAGCAAGCATTGTTTGATCAGCAACTGGTAAGAATGCAGAGAGGGAGAGGATATGATGGCAAAGCCAACATGCTCATCAGGAGGTGGAAGCGGACCTAGAGTGCCATGCATACTTCTCAGCTGGGTGGCCTCAGGGCAGGGAGTGCTGGCAGTGTTGTGTATGGCATCGCCCTGCATTTTGACACATTGTGCTGCCAGTATGAAAAGCTACTTCCTGAGCTGTAGTCCACTTAAGGGCTGATTGAATGGCCACTGGAGTCAATGGAAATCCAATTAGTCTTTCATGGGTCCCTGCAGAAGCTGCTCCAGGTCTGAAGACTGGCAACATTTTCTAACAATTTACTAAGACTAACCATTAGAGACCCAGTTCTCTCTCTCTCTCTCTCTCTCTCTCTCTCTCTCTCTCTCTCTCTCTCTCTCTCTC
>QEPC01006430.1:6032754-6051553 GCA_003113815.1 Sphenodon punctatus | reverse complement strand
CACACACACACACACACACACACACACACACACACACACTCTGAATACATAAGTATGTTTGAGAGGGAAAAAAGCTGCAAAAAAATCCCCAGAGAAGCAGGCATGCACTTGGGATTGTTTTCCCTCTCAAAAATATCTTCCCCTCACCCTGGCTGCCCAAACAATCCAGAACCAGCAAGAGGTTGGGGCTTGTAGTGCTGCAGGTGTGCATGGAGGAGGGGGCTCTAGTGCACCACAGCACTCCCTCCTTCCCACAGCACAAGTTCCCAGGTACAGGGGATGGGACTTGTGTTGTAAGAAGGGCTCTGGGGCTGCTGATTGGCTGTTTAGAAGGAGTACCGGAGCCCTCCCTTTCCGGCTCAGCGAGCTTCCAGTCCTAGCCTCCCCATCAACAAGGACTGGATTTTGAACAGTGTGCAGGCATGGAGCAGAGACCTGAAGTACTCACTGCTAGTCAGCTTGGCCAAGACCAATAAATCCTTTCCCTCCATGCCGGTAGCAGGGAGAGCTGAGGGGAGGGGGACAAACAAAAAACCCTTTATGAAAAAGGCAAAATAGTCTTGTTCCCATGAAATTTGTCTCTCTCCAAAGTGTGTGTATGATATATCAGCAGCAATGCGGTGGAGGCCAGTCCTGAGCCCTGATTGGTCATGGATGGGTAGACAGGAATTTATTTATTTATTTTTATTTATTTGTATCAATTTATACCCCGCCCCTCCTGGAAGAGCTGACTTATCCATTCCCATCCCTTGAGCCCTGATTGGGTAGAGGAATCGGAGTAAAGCCTACTCTATTTTCTGATTCCAGCAGTCCCAGTTGAAGAAAGAGGCTGCAAGAGAGAGAATGCATCAGTTGCTGTGGGAGTATCCCAGATCCAACTTGGCCACAGTGGTGGACAGATACTTTGAATGCTGATCTTTTCCATTACTGGGGGAAGGTAGAGAATGTCTGTCCCTTTTCCTTATGGGGTGTTATTTGTGCACTGACCGGTGATGTGACTGAATGGGGGGAGGTGAGGGAAGTGTCTTGGTTATTCCTCAACTGTTCTGGAAGATATGATCATCATTAGCTGCATTTCATAATTGTCTCTATCATTAAATAATCATTAACATGCAGGGGATCCCACATAACCCCAATATATATGGTAGCAGAGCTGATGCGTCCTAATCCCCCAGGCTGGTCCCTCAGTGAAACATGCAGTTACAAAACAAGAATGCCAGCATGAGTGGAGTTTCAAGCAACTTGAAATCCTACAGTTGACTATATTTCAGGGTAAGTAGATACAAGTCCATTTGCTTCACTGGTGATTTTATTTGAAGTGATTTGAGTACTAAACCTGACCCATAACACTGGTGTGTCATACTGTGGTCTCCTTTCTGGTGTTTCTTGTTAAGAGCTTCATATGAAACTCATGAAAGTGAATGACATTCCATTACCAGTCTAACCCCCCCACCATGCCCAAATCCTCTGCAAACCTTCCCCACTTCCAGGCCAGCTGCTTGGTTGCCAGTCTTTCTATGCTCCAGCTGCAATGGGTTTGCTTAATTAATGCTTAAAGCCAGTAGCATTAAGTTTAGCAGCATGTCTTATGACTAGATTTCAGTATGACATTGAACTGAATTTTTAGGGATTTTTAGGGTGTGAAGAAAAACAACTATTGCTTGCCTTACTTCCCTTCCTACATGTAACAATGCATGGAGTAACAAACATTCAAGGCATGAGTTATAAATAATAACTACACACAATATTACAGAAGTAGAAGTACCGTATAGTGCCATTATGATAAACTCCATGTATTAAGGAACAAGTAATGTGCCATGTATTATGTAAAAAAACAAACAATCTTCCTGTAAATCCTAAATTTATGGAGATCAGTTGTATTCAGTATAAGTTTAAACCATGTTAAACATTGAGTACATTGAAATAGGAAAAATGTCACCCAGACTTATAAAGGTTTACAAATCTATCTTGTATTGTTTCAACATATAATGTAACAGTTTGGAGGAGAGGAATACTGTGGACACCTTGAGTTTATGAGTATGTGGATAAAACATACACACACTCCTCCCCTTTCCTCTCCCCCACATTCAGTCACTCCCCCTTCCCTTCCTATACACACACACTCAGTCACTCCCCCTGCCCCAGCAACACACACACACACTCCTACCCCAACCAGACACACACACATCCAATCATGTGTTACAGGCTTCAGTCCTGTCTTTCTGCCTCTGATCTGGCCAGAGTCATCCATGCTTTTATAACCTCCAGCTAGTTTAGAGCAATGCACTCATCCTGGGGCTGCCCATGGATGACTGTTCCCTGAAGTAACGAGGGCAGGGTTCTTATGCTAAGCAGAGTTTCACAAACTTTAACAAATACTAAATAGCAGAATGCTATTTTTCAGCATTCACATTAGCTATAAATTCAGGTGCTGAGAAAGGGACACAGTGCGGGTGAGGAGGAGTCTGTAGCAACTGCCATTACTTGGCCAAAAACCGATGATATAATCTAACAAAAAACCTTCCAGTTTACAACAAATAGTTCAAAGTTTCTTTATTACAGGCTGCTATGACATTAAAACAACGGACAGGATATTTTTCACCCATCAGTTGGGTTGCTTAACTTGTACACAGACAACAAACGAAACTCACTGAGGGGAAAATATTTTTACTACTTAGAAAATATCAAGCTTTTACACTATCCCTCTGACAAAAAACCCAACTCCAGCAGAAAGAAAAGATTTGTATTAGGGCTGCACCAAATAGTGCTTCTGAGTACTTGGACCAAATACCAAAGTTCTGAGTAATCGGTCTGAGTACTTGGCAGCCCTTCAGTGCTGTTCCCAAAGTTCTGGAATTTGGACTCAGAATTCCAGACCTCAGAAAACTTTGGAAACTTTAAAACTTTGGAAAGTTGTTACAAAGTTCTTGAACCCACAGAAAAAGCACTACCCAGAAAAGCAGGCTAGCAAGAGTGGGACAATCACTCAAGAAGACAACCCTACAAAAGTGCAACTGCGTGCAGAAATTAAAAAACAAAGAACAAAAACAACAGTAGTGTACCCACAGCATGGGTCCACCATCAGCACTGAGTACACCCACTTTAATCATTATGCCAACCAAGCAGTGCACAAAAATGCAGGCTACCAAGAATGGGACATTCACACAAGAAGAATACAACAAACCTGAAAAACAGTCTGCAACTGCATGGAGAAATAAATCCCACCAGAAACCAGTAAGCCCAGGCCCCAGCAGGCATAAAATTAAGAAACCAGACATTCACACATCCCTGCCAGGGGCACCCTCCTGGTATGGCATTTGTACTTTAACACTGGTAACTTGAACAGACCAGGCAAAGTGAAGTGGAGCCAAGCAGAGAGTTCCCAGTCTGGCCTCATGGTGCCAAGCAGCTGGCAGAACAGTAGAAGTTACACTTTACAATTATTATTATTATTATTATTATTATAAACATTTATATAGCGCCAGTCATGTGCCTGGCGCTGTACAGAACATGAAATAGACGCGGTCCCTGCCTGTGGCTTACAATCTAAAAGACAAGGAGGGGGAGACAGGGAGAGGGGACAGTGGGAGAGACAGGAGAGAAGACAAACAAACATTCAGGCAGAAGTCTCAGGTGCATGTGCTTACCGATCCCAACAGTTTGGCCAGAGAGAGTCACTCCAAGGGCATCTAAAATAAACTTGGCTTGAAGCTCTCCGTGATTCCTGGGGAAGCATATCTAAATTGCTCAGTTTAACTAAGGAACCATCGATTATTAGCGGAAGATGGTCACCCAAAACAAATTGGCCCACCTGAAAATGGTCGGCTAAAAAAAGCAGGTCAGGTGAAACAGCAATATAGTCCACAATACTCATACCCAAATGAGAAACAAAAGTAGATTCCCCCTCCAAATCCTCTGAGGAGGAGCCATTCAAGATATAAAGATTGTGTTTGGATAAAAACTAAAAATGACAAATCCACTGCATGTGACCGCCAACCCGCAATGTTCCATGAACACAAACTAAACTCCACCAGGAAGGAGTACTCCACATGTCAGCATACATCTGAATGGCCCACCTCCCCATCCAAAGGCTTCTCAGTTACCATATGAGGAGGAAGAGAGGCAGAGCAAACAGGCATATTTGGCAATGAGGCCCCCTATGGGTGGGAAGGACTCCCCAGGAAACCATCCAATGTGGTACTTGGCAGAGGAATAGAATCAGAGGGATTGGCTGTTGCTGGACACATGGGACCTGCCCAGTGACTTCTAGCTGATGGGAGTGAGCAAACGACTCAAGGCTAGTCAGCATTGATTTTTGCTCCACCAACCCCTGCCTATGTTTTGGCACCAAAAAATGTTCTTTTCTTAGATTCAACCGTGGCATTATCATCAGAGAGATCTGGAATATCTAAATCCTTTAATCTTTGGTTAACAGAATTCATATTAATGCCCATATTCTCAGAGATGGCCAATCTACCTCCAGAAGTAGTTACATTAGAAGGAAGGAATTCCATCAAATCAGCCTCCATTAACCTCTGGTGAGATTGAGGAACAGTAGACCTATGTTGATCTGAGTTCATGAGGGGGCTAATCACAGTTCAATACATAACCTCCTGAATCACCACCCCCCAAGAGTAAAGCCGTCTAGATTCCACAGATTCTAAGTTCTCTTGACCAAATTAGAACTTTTAAAATATACAATTAAATGTTAAAAAGGATCGAATGATAAAACCTGATAAGACTGAGTTTGCTACATAGATATACCAAAATTCAAAATACTGTTCAAATGCTTATGAATACTACATTTTGAACGCCAACTGGGAAAAAAACCATAAGAGAGGAAAAATTTGTAGAGCAATAGCATGGTTATGTTGTTTCAAAATACCCAGAGTCAGAGGACTCCTCTCCTGTGCACAATTAATAGGGGTAGGTGGCTGATGCACTGGAACATGAGTAGTACTCTCTAAACCACAACTCTGGTTCCCGGGGGCCAGACAGGTAGAGGCTTGATTGTTAGGCATATGAACAGAGGCAGTCAGGCAGGTACTAATCTTCCATGCTCTAATATCTGATGAAAATTGAGTTAGGATGGCCAACTGCTGCTTGTGTTGCTGTAAGACCTCATTAACCCTAGACAGCTGTTTAATTAATTTCTTTAATAGGTCACCAATCATATAACACTGGGAGTTCATCATCTCCAATATCTCGTGACCAGGTGCCAATCCTTCCACTACCAAATTAGCCAATAAGTTCGAGTCTGAATTCGGGGGAAAAGGATTCGATGAGTTAAGCGAATTGGCCAATCCGGAAAATGCAGGAGACTTATTCCTACTTATAGGCTTAGAGGAAGATGTAGTAAAGGCCGCCTCTTGGGTTCCACAATCATCAACGGCCAAAAAGGCATCTAACTTGTCTTATGTTTTTGCTCTGGAACATCTAATGGGCCCTGTCTCCTCCTTTTCCGGGTCATCCAAAAAATAAATCACCAAGAAGGATTAACACTGAGCAGAGCAAACCTACTGCCTAACCTGCCAGGTGCTACTTCCCTTGTATCAATCAAGCAAAACACAGTAGTCTGCCCCTTGGATATATAACAATACCCATATAAAATATGCAAAACACCAGGGATAAAACAATCCTAGTAATTACCAAATTACTAGGCCCAGAACTACAAGACCCAGAATAAGCCAAAGATATCTAAACATAGATCGTATAAACTAACAAAATCCCACAAGACGTCTCACACAGCCAAAACTCCTGGAGCGGCTCCACACTGGCTTTCAAGCAGAATAGCAGCACCCAGCTGACTTAATGGGACAGCAACCCACAGCTCTCTGGCGCCCCACACCCCTCCAGCGCCTAAGGCTGCACACACAAGGGCACGCCCTTGCGCGTGCAGCCCTTAGACGCGCCGGCTGTGGTGCTGCCGCTCTGAGTTATATTGTCACCACCCGGAAATCCTGGGGCTTCCCAGGGATTGCACTAATGTCCAGGTGATGGACTGCGCAGGTGCCAGGTTCACTAATCAGTCCCCTTTACCAATGTCCTGGGGTCTCTCCGTGCTGCTCGAGTGTTTTAGAATCCTCTCACCTCACAACTCTCTAGCACAGCCTAGTCAATACACAAAACCCTGCAAAATAGTCTGCAACTGCATGGAGAAATAAATCCCACCAACAGCCAGTAAGCCCAGACCCAGTAGTCACAAAATTAAGAAACCAGACATTCACTCACACACACACAAGCACCCTTTTGGCATGGCATTGGTACTGTGGCACTGGTAACTTGAAGAAACCAGGTAAGGGAAAGTAGAAACATGCAGAGAAATCCCTCTGGCCTCATGGTGCCAAGTGCCAACCAAGGAGCAGGCAGAACTAGAGGCAATGTGGCACCCAATTATTTTTTTACAAAAAAATTGCATGGCATGGTAAATGTAAACCCCCATCACTGGTCCTATGGACAGGACAGGTCAAACCATACCAGGACAAGACAGGCACCCCTCCCCCCAGCCAATTACTTACAGATCCAGCAGCACTGTAGCTCACAGTCAAATTAACTAAATAATTTGTTGAAAAATGGCTGCAGCCACTTTTATTTTGCCCTGCCAGCCAAAGCCAATATCATGAGAAGTCGATCGCAGATTGACAGGTACAACCCCCACCCCACAAATAAAGCTGAGGCCATATGGCTGAAGATAAGAAACCAAACAAAACTAAACATTGCATAGTCATTAAGGTGGGTTTTGCAGGAGTTTGGGAGATATGGGGTGGTTGTTTGTTTGTTTTCTTTGGTTGCTGGGCTTAGGAAATATTCATTTCCTTGGTTTTGGGGGGTTAAGTTGTAAGAAACCGCCTTAACTATTTGTTATAAACCAGAAAGGATTTTTGTTAGATAAGGTGATATGACTAGAGAGCCGGTGTGGTGTAGTGGATAAGGTTCTAGACTTGGATCTGAGAAGACAGGGTTCAAATCCTGATCCTAGCCATAAACTCACTGGGTAGCCTTGGGCAAGTCACAACCTTTCAGCCTAGAATGCTGGTGTAGTGGATAAGGTGCTGAACTTGGTCCTGGGAAGTCAGGATTGAATCCTGCCCTACCCATGAACTCATTGGATGGCCTTGGGCAAGTCTCAGCCTCAGTTCCATATCTGTAAAATTAGAATGTGTGTGTGTGTCTCTCTCACTGTATTCACCACACCCTTGGTTCATCTTAGAGTGTAAGTCCACTGGGCAGGGACCTGTTTCCCCAAATCTGTGACTGTAAAGTGCTGCGTATGCCTAGTAGCGCTATAGAAATGATTAGTAGTAGTCATAATGAAATCTTTATTCAGTGTTTACATCGGTCTTTTTCAGAGACTGTTTTTATGGCTTTCTTTGACCTCACTATCTTAATGATGTGGCTCTTACTCTTGTTCTATTCCTTCTTTTTTAAAAGAAAATTACAGGAATTTGAATTTATTATTATAACAGGCTTATTAGAAAGGAGAAGTTTGATAAGTACCTATTAGTACAGATTTAATATTGTCACATATTAATGATTTTATGCATAAAAGAAAAGGAAAGTGGCAGCTCTACAGCTTTCTGCATGAAATGCTTATTATAATAAAATAATAATAATAATAATAATAATAATAATAATAATAATAATTAATAATCGTTGTTTTTATATAGTGCCCCTGTGTCATGGCACTTGGAGTGCTTTATATATAACTAATAAACACAACTTTTTAATCCTTACAACCCTGTGAAAAAGAACTCTCGCAAGATCATTTCCCCCCAAATAATATAGGCCAGGTAAATTGTTTTCAGGTATCTTATATATGCAAGTGCACACACATACGAGATATTAATCTACACTGGGCGACCTTACCTCACATTAGCCCACGATGTAGCTGATCGTCAGGCCAGCAGTCACCAGATATTCACCGACTTCCATTCTAGGGTGGGTGGTAGGCTGCTACACAATGCGTCCACCAGAAAAGGCCAGTGAAGGATCATGGGCTACTGTTGCCCCAGGCAGGTTAATGTGGAGTAACGGGTCACCTCCCATCAGGCTGGTCCTGTGCAGCCCCACCCCATTGTGATGTCCACCAGCATCATAAAGTTGCAGGTGTAGTTTACCATTCCTGTGTGTCTATGTCACCGGTGAGGGTGGGGGGAGATAGTGGGGGGGGGGAGTGTGGAGCAGGGCCAGGCACCTGCCCATGTGGATGGCTCCTTGGCCTGCCCCAGAGCATAGCTGGACTTGTTACTGTGGCCTGCTCTGATTCCCTGCTGGGGAGGGGGCAGATCATGTGGCCTGTTCTACCCGTGGACACAAAGTGTTGCGGCTGCATTCGCCCTAACTGGGGTGGAGTGGGTGGGATCCGGCTGGCACTGTCTCATGTGGCTTTACCCACACACACATGTGCACACACATGCACACACACAGAGAGGAAGAATAATAGCTTAAAATAAGCTCCAAAAAATTGCATTGGACTGGCTGACAAAAGTAGCAATGACTCTCTTTTAGTATCGCATTACAACAATGCCGATGGACCATGCAGTTCTGAAAATGAGATCCATCTTTTCACCTCTGCCAAGTGCTTCATTCTCAGCTGCTTTTAACCCCATGTCCCCAATGGACTGGGGGAAGGGGGGAATCAGTGTTCAGGGGTCCACATAGTCAGGCTAGTAGAGAGGTCAGTGTGTTGCATCCTACTGCTGCCAGGAAAAGAGGATGGGGGGGTCACTCTACACAGCCCTTTAAAACTATTTTAGACAACTGATTTCATAGCTTATTTATATAAAACAAACACATCACTCCTAACAGCCCTGTTCAGATGGGTCTGTCATGCTTTTGGTGCTGAATCCTGGTGTCTCAACAACTGCAGGGATCAGAGTCTTGCTTTGATAATTCAGAGGGAGAGAGTGCCATTCAAACCCTAGGCAACTCTTTCCTGATTGCCTCCCAGGGAAAGCACTTGAACAGGGGACATATTTAATACAAATGACAATGAATGTCAATTGAAAATAATGAAAATGTGCAAATGACAATAAGTTTTAATGGGCTGTAAAGAAATTGCATCTCCAACAAAGTCAAATACTTATCAGGTGCAATGAGGCCACAGAAGGACATAGAAAGGTTGAAGAGCAGGGATGGGGAACCTTTTCCCTCCCAGGAGTCACACTGAAAATTAGTACTAGCTCAGAGGGGCCACATAAAAGTTGGCTGGGGTTATTGGCTTGCCAGGGTTCAGCCCGAGTCACTAAATTCAAGGGGTGATTGAACCTCAGGAAATGTTCCCAGTAGGAGTGTTCACATCCCAGAATGTGAAAGATCAGGAAAAGGCTGATATTGACAAATTCAGAGTTGGAAATGAAAACCAGAAAAAACACTGGGGGTGTCTTTAGACAAAACGCTGTTCAGTGTTCTGTAACACAGTGTTCTACCATTACAGTGTTGTTTAGACATACCGTCAACACAGTGTTCACCTCAAACACTGGAAGTGAACAATTGCTAGGTCTTGACAGTTTAATCAGTGTTTGGGGTGAACACTGTGTTGACGGTATGTCTAAACACTGTAACGGTAGAACACTGTGGGTAATTTCAGACATTACGAGATCACAGTCAACCACAGTGAATCCTCTGTGGTGGCCGTGATTCCCATAACGTCTGTTGTGAGTTCCGCCAGATGTTCACCCCAGTGAATCTCTGGTGGGAATCACAGTGACCACGATTCTGGACCTCCGGCCACCCGGAGGTCCAGAATCGTGGTAGGATCAGGCCCAAACTGTAATAATGGTGGCCACGATCCAGAAAGGGACGAAGGTAATGTCTGTTACCTTCCCGCCCACCTGGACCATGGTCCTGATCCCAGGACGGGATCAGGCGTAGCGGCCAGATTGACTGCTGTGCCCTCCTGTCTCCCGGAAGGAGAGTGGCCAGGGGAGCGCGGGAGGGGGGCTGTGCAGCCGCATGTCGCACCATGCAGCCCCGCCCTCTCCCCAATCCTCAGTAGGAATCAGACCAGCACATCTGATGGATGACCAGACTGATTCCTGACCGGGATCCAAAACAGATCCCGGTCTGTGGTTGAGCGTGGTGGGCCTGCGGGCTTGTCACGTCTAAAATTACCCTGTGTTTCAGAAGACTGAACAGCGTTATATCTAAGGACACCCTGGTGGTTTATATGGCTTTCATTAATGACTTTCCTGTCCCAGTCCTGCACTGGACATTGTATAGATTAAATCACAAAATCCCCTGTTGTATATTCAGCTGTAGGATGGTCCAGTGGTTGGGCTGTTAGGTGGAGACAAGCGTTATTTATTTGTTTACTTTGCTTACTTGCTTACTTTGCTTAGCACTGGCTGGCAAAAGCAGCAGTGAATGGGATCTGGGGCAGACACACAGCTGGTGATTCTGATGCCCTGGGGCATGGTTGGTTGGCACCATTCATGTAAATGCATCCGTGGCCACCATCACATTGGCCCGACTCTGGTGAAAATGGGCCAAATAAAAATTAGCTGTGGCCCATATTTGGCCCTCAGACCTGAGGTTCCCCACCCCTGTTAAAGAGGATACACTCAGATGAGACAACGAAGATGATAACGGGCATTTTCAGACAAGACACTCTCCACCCACCACCCACCCACTATACATGGTACAGGGCTGCAGTGTTTCTCTATGAGTGCCCTGTAACATGTATAGTTGGTGGGAGGTAGGTGGGTAGTGAGTGGAGAGTCTCTTGTCTGAAAATGCCCAAAGAGTTTGGAACACAAGTCATATGAGGAAAGGCTGCAATTGCTGGATCTATTTAGCTTGGAAAAAAGATGTCTAAATGAGGATATAACATCAGCGGAAAAATATTTGAAATGCTACTATAATGAAGATGGAGAAAAATTAGTCTCCCCTGCTATGGGAGGACAAGACAAGAAACAATGGGTATGAGCTGAAAGAAGAATTAGATTAAACCTTAGAGGGATTTTCCTGAGTACAAGGGCAGTCAAGCAATGGGACAGGTTACCTAAGAACTTGTGGATTTTCCACCATTGGAGGTTGGAGCTGAAACAATAGTGCATTCACTACCAATGAGTACACCCGCTGGGGTACAGGCATTCCGTCAGGGACCTGCTGGATAAAACATCAATCTGTTTGACATGGTCTTGGGGTGGGGCTTCTGGGGTCAGGGTCATCATCATTTCCATCCTCCTTAATGCACTTGGTATATTAGGAGATGTACAAACAGCAGAAGGCAAAGTCCAAATGGTTCAGAGATACCCTTACAGTTGGCTTATCTCCGACTACTGCCTCATTGAAAAGCTGGTCTATCAACAGCATCACTCATCATTTCCTCCTACACAATGATTCTCATTAGCTTGTTTTACTCACACAGATTGCCTGTGATCACTGTCATATTGTCCATGTAATTAATTCCATCTCATTATTAGAGAAGGTAATATAAGGGCTGAGGCAGATAATAAATAATACATCCCCCAAGCCTTGGTATGCTCCTTAGATTTCTGTGACCTATAATGGGAACAAGAAACTTACAACTCCTGCTGTGATGAAGGAGGTGGCCGGGTCTGCTCATGTCTTTTGATTAGTATTTTTTAAACACAGATAGCCCTTGAAAAGAAGATGCATTGTCCCTATGAGGAGATAAAATCTTCTTCCATCCTTGTTCTTATTTGCCCAGTTTCTCTTCTGTATATGTCTGTTTTGCTACTGTCACAATCAGGAAAGAATTCAATATACAGTCTAGGGTGTGGCCACAAGAGAGACTCTGGAAGGCTAACAGGCCTTGGGTAGCATTAGTCTGGGCAGCTGGGCCATGTGAGGCAGTGTACTGTGACACTGACTGCCACCCGGGAGAGGGGGAAGCAGCTGGCTGCTTTGCGCTGCATCTGGATGTGTCGTTTAACAGCCTTACCCCCATGTGGGGTAATGCTGCCCAAGGAGTGGCTGGGGCTACTCCTGCCCTGCGGAGCTTGGAGCAGTGGACACTGTCGCCCATTGCATGCTGCCCCAGAGCGGGAATTTGGTTGGGTTGGGGGAGAGAGGTGGGGCATGGCTGGGCATCTGCTTGCATGGTGGTGGGATCTCCAACAGTGGCCTGGGTGCCCCGTGAGTGCCCCACTCATCTGCCCGACTCCCCACGCCGGCCCCACAGTATGGCAGCTGCACTTGCCTGCCACGATGCCACACTGGGGATTGGGACCCTGCTGCTCATGTGGTTGCATCCTCAGTCTCAGAATGCTCCCAAACCTTTTATTTATTTTTATTTTATATTTATTTTATAGATTTGTATCCCGCCCCCTCCTGCAATGCAGATTTTGTTTTAATATAACAAAATCTAAAACTAAATGTGTACTTTCCTTTCAGCTTCTTCCTTTCCATAAAAAAGGTGCGCTGAACAAACACAGTCTTGAAAAGCTTTGCTGATGTTCTTCGATTATCCTAGCAAATATTGCAATGAACTTATCATTGCAGTTTTGATTCAAACTCCCTCTACTGTCTTCTCCCCCAATCTCTCTCCCAGCCATAGTGTTTGTGCTATAGGAGTAAGTGTATAGGCATGCGAGTGCCAGGAATCCACAACAAAGTAAAAAATAATTGAAGAACCATTACTGCATTTGAAAGCAAACAAGTCCCAAAGTCATGCAGCTAGCATGGTAAAGATAACCATTCATGCTGTAGATAAGCTGCTTTATCAGTGTTGCCCTATGGGTGATAGTAAATCTCCACGGTCCCAGCCTGAGCTGGGGTTTAAATCCTCTCTTTTGTTAATACAGTACACTGTCTTGAATGAGTGAGTGAATAGATGGCATGAAGTCAACTTTATAGAAAAAATAAGTTTACACACATTTACTGTAACAGCATGCAAACCACTTAAGAAATGGGCATCCATCTTCAGCAATAGATTTTCTTTGAGTTTTAGCATATTTATGTTTATTTTATTTTTAAAATGTGTTACCACGCCCCTCCTGCCACAGTATATATGTTGTCACTATTTTCTCTCCTAAATATAAACTTATAAGGTTTGCCTTGCCGGATTACTCTCATTTTTTCCCCTTAGATTATGGAAGAAATTCTGCTCTCAGTTCATCAGTATAAAGCAGGAGCAATTCAAACAAACTTTCAGTTGAAAGCAGACTTTGGGCTTAAATTGCCATTTCCCATAGATACTGTTCTGTGATTTTTCCTCGTGAAGAGCTCCAATTCACATCAGAATATTGAGTTGAATGATAACATATACATCCTCACCTCTCTTGATCAGTACAAATCTTACAGAATGAGTGATTAACACTAGCGACTATTAGTCTTCCTTAGTGACTGGGTTAAAGTTCTTCCTTTCAATTAATAAACTAGGAAAGCTCTATAGGAGAACTCAATACTTGAATTTTAAAATATACAAATTCCTACCCGGAGCTAAATGGGAATCTCAACAACAGGTTTTTCTGGGTTAACATGAAGTCCTGAATTGAAGCAGAAATAGTAGCAGTAACAAGACTAATGACACAGAGATAGTTTAGAATGAAAGTGGGAGTACATGTGTCGCATCAGCTGAGAGATGCCCCAGGCAATCAGAATCCTGGTGTTTTATTTGGTTTGTTATTGTTCACTTGTTCAGCTCAATTGGTTGTGATAGTTCAGGCATTTGTTAACAAAAACACTAAAGAGACCATGTAAAAAGCTATGCTTGTTTTACAGGAGCATTATAGCTGGCACCTTAAGGGATAAGGTTGTGATGTTACCATTTTTAGTTTCCAAATTATTGGAAAGAATTGGTAACAATGTAAAAGGACAAATACTGCTCTCATAATCCCTCTACCTTTTTCATCAAAAAGACAATTCCTGCCTGTGGGAAGCTGCTTTTTGGGGCAGCAAAATAACTTATTTGTCAATGTTTAGATGTGCACAGAAAACACAAGTCCGATCATCCTGTGGGATGGCCTTTCAGCTCAGGTCAGAGGAATTCCCAACAGAGAGAGCTCTGTTTCAAAAGTCTAGCTGCTGCCTGGCAAGCTATAGAGACTGGATAAGTCATTCCCTGAAATAAATAGTAGATTTTGTATTCACAATATTATTTGCATTTTTGGATAGCCATTTTAATATCTAAATAATATCCCCAACCAAAAGAGCTATTTGCATATCAGTTTGGTAGTGGTGGTGGTGTTTGTTTTGCCATTTCATTTTGGCTACGATGCATGTGAAAATAGCCAGAATGAAGTAACTGAAATCACCATCCTGACTGCAGCTGAAATGAGTACCCACTAAAGCAACTAGACCTGTCAAAATGGTGGTTCTCAACCTGACCCAGTAACATCGGCCACTAACTGGAACCTGATTAGTGACCCACGGGCTACCTATTTACCATTTTTGTCCCAATTGTTCCAACTTCCCATCCTGATTTACTCTGTTCTGACAGACTACTCAAAAATATGACCCGGGGATAGTAAAAGTGGTAGGCGTTTTCAGCTCTAATTCTGATAAACTGAAATGGCTATCTGACAAACTTGGACTCTAATAATAATAGTTACTAATTGTTTCAGCGGATATGATCCAAATTGGGCAAAATCATTGGTTATGATATTCACTGTGGATATCCATTTCAGCCCTAACTTCCAGTTCTGAAATAGGCCCTAAATTTGCTTCCAGGCCAGTGCAGAGATATCCTGCCATGGAGGACCCTCAACAAATAAAAACTTCCCTTCCAACCCTAAAATTCTATGATTCTATGATCTAGGAATTCAATCAACGGACCAAAGGAAGCTAGCCATGGGTTGAACTTGTTCCCCCCACCCCCCACTTGAGGTTCCCCATCCCTGCTCGACAGGATGGTTCTAAACCTAAAAACCTACAGAATCAATGTAATAAGAAACAAGTTTGAAATGAATGCATTTACATGACCCCTAACGCTATCATAACCAAAATACTCAAAGCCCTTAATATATTTATTTATACTCAAAATGCCACTAGGTGTTATGAATAATAATAATAATCTCCATTGTATCCTGGAGAGAGACCTGAGAAACGCGGAGCTATAACTACTTCACTCCAGAGTTCTAAAGGAAGTCAAATATAAAATTGCAGACCTACTGTTAGTAGGTAACCTAACCTATAAACTGTAACCTATCGCTAAAATCTGCCACTGTACCCAAGGACTGGAGGGTGGTAAATGTAACCCCAATATTTCAAAAAAGGATTCAGAAGTGATCCTGGAAACTACAGACCAGCAAAATGGGGAAAATATCATTAAGAACAGAATCGCTGGGCACGTTGATAAACATGGCTTAATGGGGAATAGTCAACATGGATTTAGCAAAGGTAAGTCATGCCTCACTAATCTGTTGGAATTCTTTGAGGGTGTAAATAAGCATGTGAAAAAGGGAGACCCGGAAGTTATAGTATACCTGGATTTCCATAAAACATTTGATAAAGTCCCACATAAAAGACTCTTGAGAAAATTAAAAAGTCATGGGATAGGAGGTAGTGTCTTACTATGGATCGGTAACTGGTTAAAGGATAGAAAGCAAAGAGTAGGACTAAATGGTCAGTTTTCACAATGGAGAGATGTAAAAAGTGATGCGCCCCAGGGATCTGTATTGGGACTGGTGCTGTTTAATGTATTCATTAATGATCTGGAAATGGGCATTAAGAGAGAGGTGATCAAATGTGCAGATGACACCAAATTATTAAAGGTAGTTAAAACACGAGCAGACTGTGAGGAACTGCAACAGGACCTTACGAGACTGGGTGCCTGGGCATCTAAATGGCAGATGAGATCGAATGTGGACAAGTGCAAAGTGATGCACATTGGGAAAAATAATCTAAACTACGAGTACACAATGCTGCGTACTAAGCTAGGAGTTACCACTCAGAAAAAGGATCTGGGAGTGATTATGGACAATACACTGAAATCCTCAGCCCAATGTGCAGCATCAGTCAGAAAAGCGAACAGAATGTTAGAAGTTATTCGCAAAGGGATAGAGAATAAAGCTGAGGATGTCATAATGACTCTATACAAATCGATGCTGCGACTGCACCTGGAATACTGTGTGCAGTTCTGGTCGCCCCATCTCAAAAAAGACATAACTGAACTAGAAAAGGTACAGAGAAGGGCAATGGGAATGATAAAGGGTATGGAACGGCTTCCGTACAAAGAGAGACTTGACAAGCTAGGTCTCTTCAGCTCAGAGAAGAGAAGACTGAAAGGGGACATGATAGAGGTTTATAAAATCCTGAGTGGTGTGGAACAAGTAGATAGGTCACAGTTATTTGCCCCCGTGCTGGAAATAAGGCACAGACACAGTAAATTTGGGTAAACTGGCCGCAACTGTTTATTAAAACAACCAGCATAACCAGAAACCTGTTGATAAACGAGAACCAATTAAAACCAATCAAAACCACTTAATGAGAGCGGTGGAAAAATCTGCTTGCCAAATTACTTTCCAATTTATATAATTATCCCATTTAGCCAATTACTGCAAATCATCCCAATTATCACCTGGCAGAATCAAATAGTCCAAATTCCCAACTTAAGGCACAATTAGTGCTTCCCCTGATAATCAGCCCGAATTGATAACCCTGGGTAAGATTAAAAGGAGAGTGATTGGGCATTAAGTCCAACCTTCAGATATCGCCTCCGTCCCTAATGCCCCTCACTCCCCGCATTCAATACCACAATGCATGACCACTTGGATTGGAGATACCAGTCCAATCCCTGTTTCTACTGGACCAGAACCGATCCAATACCCAAAAGAACTGCCGATCAATTTCGGGGCCGCTTAGATCCTTCCCATAGGCCCCTTGATGCCAGTCCTTTTCTGGGATAGCAGCGGGGCACCCATCCCCTAATTGCTTCCGAGGTCCAATCTCCTGGATGCATATCAGCATCCACCTTTACCTGATGTTTTCCATACTGCCAACCAATTCAGATACCCGTTTAAATGCACCATGGTACTGAACACCACCAGTTGCGACAACTGAATCGAATACAAACACCAGACCCACGCATCAGATTTCTAAAAATAGTTCAGCACTGTGAGGAAGCCGAAAAACCCATTTGGAAAAAATTACTTCCGGGTCCCTCAATAACCTAGGTGACCGGAACATATCCACAGTACGTATCTGAGGGTGGGTGGGCTTCAGGTGCTTGTCGGTTGCCAAGTGAAGGGCTGCACGGCAACAGCAGCACGTAGATCCTCCCGACCAATCCCGGAGGTGCATTTTCACGCCACGAGTCTTGCAAGTTGCACCCAACCTAAATTCGCTGTGCAGCTTGCAAGACAGTTTACCTGCCCGGCCAGCCACTCCAAATCCTTCCCCCTGGACCCTGTGCCTCATTCCCCTGATTGGGGTGGGCACAAATTTCCCCCTGCAGCGCACAAGGCACTTAGCAGGGGCTTTACCCTCTCAAATAGTACTAGAACTAGGAGACACTCCATGAAACTAGCTCCAGGAAGATTTAAAACAAAGAAAAGGATGTACTTTTTCACTCAACGCATAATTAACTTACAGAATTTGTTGCCAGAGGACATTGTCAAGGCCAGTAGTATAGCTGGGTTTAAAAAAGGACTGGATAAGTTCTTAGGGAATAGGTCCATTCATGGCTATTAACCAACTAGCTTATGGGATGAACTTACTGTTGGGAGCTGGGAGTGAACAACGGGGAATGGATTGCCCATTGTGAGTGTTGGTTCTTCTCCCATGCGATCAAGATTGGACACTGTTGGAGGCCAGGATGCTGGGCTTGATGGACCATTGGTCTGACTCAGTATGGCACTATTTATGATCTTAATAAGACCTTCTCCAAAGTGCTGAGAACCAACGATCTAGCGGAAATCCATAGTATTTGGAGGTCCTCAACACAGCTGAGAAAGAAAGTTGAAATTCAGGCTTGAAAGGAGGGAAAGTACATGTTGTCCTTCCACATATCCAGACGATGTGGAGGACCTTCTGTTAGGCAAGGAAAAATTAGTAAGGTCTGAGAGTCACTCTGCTGTTTGTTCCCTAAAGGAAATAAGCACCCATTGCAGAGTAGAGCAATTCTCTTTATGGTTTTCTATTCAAGTGGCCATTCTGGCCCATAATGGTTAGAAAAGGGCAAGACTCAGGACAGGTAGATTATGAAACTGACTATTTTTACCAAAAATTGCTGCTGTGTCTAAAAATAGATCATTAAAAATTTCAAATAGAATTGTTTTCTAAATTTTTGATATTGTGTGTTTCAGTTATATATGGGGGGGGGGTGTGGTGTTGGAGGGGGCACTTAACATTTTTGTTTTTTCTTCAACTCTTGTATCTGCAGCCACAATACTATCATAGGATTTTTCCCCCTGTTGTTAAGTTCTCCTTAAACTCCACAGTTAGCTAGTGTATATATACTAATATGGAGGAAAGTTAGCCAAGTGCACTATATGAAAGACATGCTGTCAGTCCTGTTAGCACAAGTCAGACCTGCTTGCTGTTCTCCACGGATGACAATTTCAGATAGTCTACAACATTTTCAGTCAGGAAAAAAAAATGCAATTGTTTTAAATAGTCTAGCTGGTACTGTCAATTTCTTTCCGTTTCTTCAACCTTTTGTGAAGAGTGCTTGCAAAAAAGTTGATCTGTTTGAAGAGATGTCCATAGGTCCCCTTGTTTTTGTTTTCTGTCATTAAAAATGTTGTTTTCATTATTGTTATTAATGACAATGTCGTTTTCATTATCGTTATTTGTTATCAGTATCATTTCAAATGAAGATTTTATTTTTGGTATCGGTATCGATTCAGATAACATTATATATATATATATATATATATATATATATATATAT
>QEPC01006430.1:6000634-6027591 GCA_003113815.1 Sphenodon punctatus | reverse complement strand
AGGGAGCAGGTGGGTGCAGGGCGGAGGGGGGGAAACAGCCTAGGGGTGAGTGCAGGGTGGGGAACAGCCATGGGGTGGGATGTAGGGTGGGGTTGGGAGGAACAGCCTAGGGGTGGGATGTAGGGTGGGGGAGGATGCAGGTGGTGGGGGGAAAGAGGCTCAGCCTAGGGGGAATGGGTGGAGGGGGGATGGGTGGAGGAGGGGCCCCCCTCCACACCCATCCCCCCCTGGGGGTGGGGAGGTCAGGTACAGGGTGGGGGAGGGAAGGATCAGTCAGCTTACCTGGCAGTGGATGGGGGGGAGTCGAGTGGCATATGGCAGGCAGCGGGAACGGCAGCACTGGGAACTTGCACGTGGCATGACTCTCTCTCGGGGGACTAAGGCAGGGAGGAAGCACGCATGCACACTGCTCCCCCTTCCTCAGTCCCCCGAGCCAAGCTATCTCGCCAGGGCTGTCAGCATGACTGCCCTGGCAAGATCTTCCATTGCGCCCATTGAGCGCAATGGAAGGCTGTAGTCCCTCCCTCCACAGCACGTCCCAGCACGTCCCGATCGTTATTTGTGATTGAATATACCCAGAGTGAACGGGGGGGGGAGGGAGGGAGTTTATAGTTGATGCTTGTTACAAGATTTATATGAAACACCAATATCAGTTAAGAAATGATGTTAAGTTACAAGAGAAAGATACACCACCTAAATAGAAACATGGACCAAAGCTGTAACCCAGGTCCAAATGTATATATATATATATATATATATATATGTTTTAAAATGTTGCAATATGGTGTATACATGAATAATGTTAATAAAACTATCTTATAAAATTTTTAAAAAAGAAAAACTGTTAAAGCCATGGCGGTGGCCCCCACAGGGCGTTGGGGGGCACCGCCCATAACGCCCTGCAGGGGGAGCCTCGGCTAACTTTAGCTCTGCTTTTTTCCACACAAACACAGTTTTTAAAGAAAAGAAGGGAGTGTTTCCTCCTTAAATATACATTCCTGATTAAAGAGTGTTAATCATGTGTGTTAAGTTATTCAACAGTCAATCCAAATGATCATTAACTCCTAAGGTAGCCTCCTACTATGGGTAATTTCAGACGTTACGCACTCCCAAGTCACCACAGCGGGTCCCCAACCGTGGTTAGCCGGCTAACCCCCTCCTGTGGTCCAGGAAAGTGATGGGAGTGGGACCACAGCAAGGCAACGGATGGATGGACCACAGCCTGGGGGCAGCGCAACGGACATTACGCTGATTCCGGACCTAGGTCAGAACACCCAGAAGACACCAGGGCGGGGAGGGAGGCAGATATGGCCGACCGAGGGCAAAGGAAGCCAAAAGCGCCAAAAGGCAACCCTCATACAAGGGAAATGGGAAGGGAGGGGGAGGAGGGAGAAGAGCAGCAGAGGCGGCACACACAACAGGCACAGGGAAGTTAAGGACACAGCAGAACACAGACCACACACACACGCCCGGGAGCAAACACACCCCAACGGGAAAGGAAGGAAGGGGAGAGCACAATGGGATGGTCAACACACACAGCACCATGGACACGGGGGGGGGAGGAGCCCTGGGCCAAGGCAGAGGAGGGGCCTGGGCCTGGAACAGTCCAGGGCACGGTGAAAGGCACAGTGAACCCCATTGACAGTACAGGGAGCACAGGCCACCCAACAGCAACACAGGCAGCCCAAGTCACAGGGATCCCCACAGGGATGGAGCAGGGTCACAGGGGAAGGGCAAACAAGCCAGGGACGGCACCGGAGCAGTCCGAGGCAGGCCCAGACAGCAACGATTCCCCTCGCTGATGCAGTAGCACAGCTGGGGATGAATGTGAGCAGGAGCCGGGCGGGAAGCACATGCACACAGCCCTTGAAGAAGCCAGGAGGCACTGTGCAGTGGTCCCAAGTCCTGCACAGTCAAGGAGGCACCCAGGGTTTGGGGGGGCAGGGCACAGACACAGGTGCCATGCAAGGGAGGAATACACCACGGGGAAAGCCGGTAGCGGTGTCAGGCAGCAGGAACATGTCAAAAGGGGGGGCCAGGAACGGAGAGGAACACCACAGGCAGGGGCGGACAGGGGGTGCCCATGGAGGGGACACAGCAACACAGGCGAGTGGAACAGAGGCAAGCGAACCAGCCATAACAGCTGCAAGGCCAGAACAGCGCGGAGTGAGCGGCCAGTGCCCCAAGCCAGCAGGGAGATGCTCCTGTCTCTTATACACATCTAGATGTGTATAAGAGACCAGCTCAGGTCCTGTGGGCCCCAACAAGGTATAGTCAGCAGCAAGGGGCCATGGCAGGTGCCCAAGCTCCAACAGACAGTAATACGTTTCCCTCTTATACACATCTAGATGTGTATAAGAGACAGAGGTAGAAGGCCTCAAATGGATCCGGCACAGCGAGCCCCACCTGAACATCAGCATGGGACCACACAGCAGCCAGAGCCACCAGCTCTGGTCCTGTGGGCCCCAACAAGGTATAGTCAGCAGCAAGGGGCCATGGCAGGTGCCCAAGCTCCAACAGACAGTAATACGTTTCCACAGAAGGAGGAAACAGCCAGGGCAGGGCCCCCCTCCTCCAGACAGGTCGTGAACCCGGCCAGGCCACAGACCAAGAGGGCGGACACGGTCTCCACCGCAGACCATGCCACATGTGAGCACCTCATCTCCAGAACACGCCCATCAGGAAAGGAATGGAGGCCAAGCGCCTCCGTATGGAGCCGGCACGCGCTAGCGCTCGCCTCATAGCCAAAGTAGCGAAGGCTGGAGCTCCGACTTGCATAGGCACCAGCGAGGATATCCGGGCAGCACAGGAGCAGTTGAACCGCTGGGGACTGCCACAGGTCACATAGGGCCATGGTCTCCTGAAAGGTGCAGCTATGGGGGGCGCCAGGCGATCTGGGTCGCAGGAGCCACAGGGCAGCACTGCTAGCCATGGTCCAGTGGGCAGAGGGTCTGAGCAGCAAGGAAACGGGCCCCACGATCCCATGTGGACTGGGGAGGGAACCAGGGGAGCTCCAAGGACACGTGATAAGGCCGCAGGCTGCAACAAGGCACAGCTAGCGAGCGGTGCATGGGGAGCGGAGCCAGCACAGCTGCAGGAACCAAGCACACAGAATGTCCAGCAAGCACAGATAGCAGGGAGATGATGACAGCAGGCAACCAGCTACGTAACGCACTGACGGGAGCGCAGGTGCACCCAGGGACGGGGTGCGTGTGAAAGCACACACCAGCCGGCAGGCAAGCCAATCCCCTGCCCCCTTCCTGTTACCATGAAGCAGACAATAAAGCTGTTGTTGTAGCTACACCTTGTGTTTATTGTCCATACAGTGACCCCTGTGCCCTTTCCAGCTCCCTGACCCACCCTAACTCCCCCCTCCCACTATTAACAGGCTAACAAGAAGGGAACATAATGGAGACCAAAGAGAACAGCAATAATGAGGCTAAACAAATTCAGGCGGTCAAAAAGAAAAAGGTGAGTGGCTTTCCCNCCTCTGTGCCGCTCTTCCCCCTCCTTCCCCCGCCTCGCTCGCCCTCCGCTCTCCTCTCTCTTCCATCTTGCTCCGTCCTGCCACGTTCCCCTGCTGCTGTGTGCCCTTTAAATCTCCCTCCCCAGTCTGTGCATTGCCTGGCAGCAACGCTGCATGCTCTCGCCATGGCTGGGGATCATTCATTATGATTCCACTTGGTGTTTGGCATTCAGTCGTTATGTTTGGTGGTTCCCCAGTGGGAATCACTTTCACCACGCTTCCGGGCAGCTGTGGTCACTTGGTTCCATGGCAGCCTGTCACGTCTACAGCTGCGGCTACTTTAGGCAGCCTCAGGGCAGCGTTTGTGTGAAGAATGGATCTGAAACTTACTTGTGGACTTGCAAACCCAGAAGATTGATAAACCAGCACTTTAAGGTGTGTGTAAAAATGTCCACAGACAGAGAGATCCAGGATGTCTTGTGCCAGCACATCAAATGCATTGCTAGTCCCAACACCCACCATCAGTGACAGTTTGATGACCTATCAGTGACCTGTTTTAAATGATCTTTTTGTAATATCAATAAAGCCTTAAAAAACATTCCCTGTGTATCACTGTGTTATCACCTGGTCCCCAGCACCGAGATGGCATACTTCCTCCCACCCCCTCCCCTCCTGTGCTATTTTCCAGCAGCTGGCTTTCTCCCATGCTTTCCTTATTGGCATTCACAGATTAGCCAGCTGCAGGCCTGAATCACTGCATTTCCTATTGGCATATGCAGGCTAGTGGGGTTTAGGAAGCACAGAGGCACAGGTGTGCAGCTGGCAACTCTGTGATTGACCAGCATCCAGTCTTTGCTTGTAGGCCATCCCCATCTCCCTCCCCATCTCCCATTTTTATGCACATGCCACCCACCTTCCCTTCTCTTCCAACCCCCCCAAAGTGGCTTATCGCTATGCCATGCCACCATTCTCCAAGGTTCCCCCTTCCCTTCCAATCCCTGAACCTCCACCACCTGCCCTTCACTTTCCTTCCAAACCCCAAACCGGAATATTGCTATGCCATACAACCATTTTCCACTGCCCCCTCGCTGTAGCTTCTCCCCTTTCCCAGAAGCAGCATAGAAAGTATGGATTATGAAAAATTAAAGAACTTTATTAAACTGTATACAACTTTATTAAACGTTATGAAATTAAAGAACTTTAAATATAGAAGTATAAATATAAAACTTTGAAATATCAAATTGTTTCTTTTTCCACCTGCTTCTTTTGGAGGAAGTTTGGCATACTCACTTGGGTGGTGGGACTGGCAGGGGGACATCTTCCTGATCTTCCTTCCATGGATCCAACTGTGGAGGAGCATTTGTTGGAGGTGTGCAGGAACTATTGGTGTGGAGAGGATGCATGCTTGGCCCAGGCCCAGGCCCAGAGGATGCATGCTTGGCCCATTGTGCTCACCCTGTGGTGAGCACAATGTGGAAAGGGCTCGGGTGCTTTCCCTGGGGGATAGAGCGCGGGGGGGAACCAGGGCACGCAGGCGGATTTCAACTAGTCTAGTGTGAACAGCTGATAGATTTTAGAAAATTGTACTTGCCTCTGAGCAACAGTGCTTGCAGTCACAGCAGCAAGATGCTTGAGCAGGGAACTCTGGAGCTGAATGGACTGGGGCAGGCTGCTTTGTATCTGCACCACATCTCCCTCAGGCTGCTTGCCCACTTTACACAATTTCATGTTAAACAAATGGGCAGCCTGTTCCCTGCACCAGAAAGGCAGGCAGGCAGGCTTTCTCTTGGCTATAGGCAGCTTGCAGAGGCATACTTGTTTGGTGAGTGGGGGAGGAGTCACGTTATGAAATTACCCAGTAAATTGGGTAATGGGAACATGGATCCATTAAATTCAATAACAGAGCTCCCAAGGTCATGTGACTTTGTGCAGGAAAGCAAACAAACACAAGGAAATAATGTAGGTGTCCAGGAGAACATGGAGGAGCAGCAGGAAAATTGCTGGGAAACAGCACCACCAGTTGGGAACAGTAGGCATGGGAGGTGAGTGGGAAGGCACCGAGGCAGGCCCGTGGGCTGGCAGGGGGAGGAAAACCCCATGGTGGGTTGGCAGGCTGGCGAAGTGGTGGAAGCCCAAATAGTGTCCGGGGGGTGGGGGTGGAGAGTACACAAATGATGGTGGTTGATTTCTGTATGTTTGATCACGGGAGGAGATCCTGTCACATCAACTACTCCAGCAGTCACATAGGTCAGGTACTCATTCCAGTTTCCCTTTGGGTGGGCAGAGGGCTGAAAATATGGCAGATGGAGGCCTGAAACAGTGGGGCGGAAACATGGGTAGGGTGGTCTGAACTAATGTATTTCCTTGTTGCCTTGCTACTGCAACAGGTATGGCCAGAACTCTCAGCCACAAGAGCCCAGCGGAAGCAGGACCTGTGGGTCCACAACTGGTGGGGCAGGGAGAATTTGCCAAGGGAGCTGCTTGGGGAGACCACGTAGCGTATGGACGAGATCTGTGATACTATTAACAGCATTGCCCCAGAGCATAGGCAGCGGGTGTGGCAGAACACCACAGAATGCAAGGTCTTTGCTGCCAAGGTCCACATGGACTGCTGGTGGGAGAGCAGGCATTGGGCCTTTCTCTGGCAGCAGTCTGAGTGATTGGACAGCATGACTGAGAAGGTGAGCAAGGAGATGACCGAGGCTGCTTGTCCTTGTACCAATTTTCACATGAGATTGCATCTTACCGGAAATTGGCTATAACGTGAGATTCGTGCTCACATAAAGATATATAAATGCAAACCCCACCTCCAATCATACCACCTCCAATCATAACACACCATTCTCTGTTTTCACTGCCTCTTCTAAAAAGGTGGCATCCAGGTTCTCTGTGCTCTCGACCGGAACTTTGGGTGTCTCCTCAAACAAGAACTGGCTCTTGAGCTCAAGGGGATACACTGTGAACATCCTGGTGTCCCTGTCTATGACAACCCTTGCTGGTTCCAGGGTGGGACCAGGAGCAGTTGCAGTGAGAGTGGATAGTGGCGGTGCCCTATCCCCTGGTGAAGGCGAAGGCATACAAAGTGGTATCCAACAATGGCTCCATTCATGGAGAGGAATCAGTCAAGGAGTTGTAATAAGGCGATATTGGTCTCCCACAGCCAGAGGGAAAGTTTTTGTTCCAGATCTCCTTGTACCCATGCCTTAAGTCCTTGGCCCTCTGCCAGCACTGGTTCATGTCCCAGATGTAGCCCTGCTGCACCATTTCAACCAAGATTTCTTGGACCACCACCTCATTCCCATAGCACTTCACCGAGGCATATTGAACCTTCTGCTTCCCCTATAGCGCAATGAAGGCTTTGGTCTCTTCCTTGGTCCAGGGAATACAGTGTTAGCAGGGGGATTGGTCAGCGGAGAGTAACTGTGATTGTATGGTGGTGGTAGCCGTGTTGGTTGTTGCCTGGCTGTCAGTCTGAGCCATGGCCCTAGCGATGTTAATGCTCTGTGAGTCATTACTGAGAATGTAGCAACTGGGAAACAACAGTCATCAGCAGGCACATATGGCCAACTAGGACAAGCTGGGAGAATGTATTTTGAGAATGTTGCTGTGAGTTTTTAAAGTGGATGTTACATGTGCACCAGTGACAGTGTGAGTGGAGAGAGCAGCTAGAAGTGATTGTTCTGCTAAGCACTCTAGGCTTTTTTTTGCCAGTGACTCGATGGTGCTGGCAGAGCTGCACACGTGGTGGCTGCATACAACCTAACTGATGGGACGCAGACACATGGGTGCACATTAGCCCACATTCGCTTGCACATCCGCTTCTGCATGCTCCGGGACTTTGCCATGAGTGGGGGCTGCACGTCTGATGGGTGGTGGCCATGTGGCCAGTGGGGGCAAACACCTAATAAATGGGCAAGTGGATACCCACCTGGTGTGTTGTTATCACCTCGTTTGTTAACACTCTGAGTGTGTGAATGCTCAAAGCTGATCACCACAGTAACTATTTCGGGGAGATCGACCTGTTCATATGAACTTAGCATGTTTTTCTGTGAATTATTCTCTCTTTCTCTCTGCAGTTTGTCAGCATGGACTTGTCACTCTCATGGCCTTGACAACCATATTTATGTGGGCAACTCCCATCCAGTCCTTTTCAGTTCTGTTCAATGTCACCTCTCTAATATCCTCTACTGGATAGCCTGATGCCAACTCAAACTCATTACAGCAAAAACACACTCCTGGTTTTTGGCAGTAATTCCACCAGCCTTTGGCTTGCAACTATGTTTTCATTTTTGGCATCACATCAATCACTCCTTCTCCTCTGACATGGGGCTGGCTAACAGATCCATCCAGGTACCACAGTATTTGAGTGCCAGTTCTTTCATCCTTCACAAACGTCTCTAAAATTATTTACTTTCCATTCTGCCCCTTGGCTAGTGCTTTGATGCCTTCCCAGAGTGATTACGGATTCTCAGCAACAGGATTTTCTAATTCATCCCATTCATCCAGTGTAGTAAAAATTTCACTGGACTTTACTAGTCTCTTCGTGCGCTGCCACTTACATTCCATGTTAAGGTCAAGCATATCCCTTTTCTCTCAAGCCTCTCACACTTCATCTACATTTCTTCAATTATCTCCAGCTACTCTTTTTACTTCATTCTGAATGTACAACTGAGGTCCTTTTAAATGGGCTGCAGCACAGGGGAAGGTCCATCCACTGTGTGGCTGGGTGCAGGGTGGTGGTGCTCATGGGCACACCTCCATCTCCCCCACATCCCCATGCACAGATCAACCTGTACTGTCACCGGTTGCTCCATGCTTGGGGGGTGGGTGGGGATGTGTGGGTCATGGGAGTGCATACCCACGCACCCCCACATTTACACAGGATGCTCCCTCATGTGGACAATGAATGTCCATGTGGGGGAGGGTCTCATGTAAAAAGTGCCTGAGATTCTTATTTTTAATTCTTCTTTCACTTTTTACTGTGTTTGTTTCTCTGTATTATTCTTTTTTACACACTCTCTCCCTCTCTCTCTTTTACAGTCTCTTATTTTTTGGGTACTAAATCATTACTCTCCCTTCATTCAAAATCATCCTTGATAATCACACATTCCCTTCAGCCCAGGAAATATAAATAAATAAATAAACAAACCCTTTGGTTTAAGTGGGAAGTTAAGGCTCTTACTAATTCATTCAAGCTCCAAAAAGCTTGGAAATTATAAGTTAAGGGTTCTGCCTAGAGGTGTGCACCAGAGGCCCATGTAATTTTCATTTTTGTTTTTTGTTATTTAAATCTGTTGTTTTCGTTTTCATAAATATCAAATTGTCGTTTTTGTTTTTGCTTTCGTTTTTGCTTGGTTTCAATGGAAAACACATTTTTGGCTGTAATTTTTTGTCTTTTATTATATTTTGCTGAAATCTGGAGTGGTTATACCTCCAATGAAAGGCATTACATGTACCAAATTACAAAATGATTGGATAAAGGACTCCAATTTTATAAGCAGCTGAATTATATTATTTTGCAAAAAGCTTCATATATATTCTTAGCAGTAACTTCTTTGCCTCACATTTAATGTAGGTAAAACTTAGTAAGTTTATACCCCTTCCCATATTTACTATCTCTGCTGACTTTCAGAAGGATTGGATAAAGGGTCCTGGTGGTATAAGCAATTCACTTATAAAGGTATGTCTGACTGTGACATCTTTGTAGTCCAATCAGTGTATATGAAATTTGGCAGAGCTGTATATCATGCATTCAGGATTATCTCTGTCAAATATCAGAAAGTTGTGACAAAGGGTCCTAATTTTATATGCCTGCACAGCAAATGCAGAGAACGAGCCTATGCCAGGAATTCTCTTACATGTCACTGTGGTAAATGATCGGTTTGTGATGTCAATTGGCCAGCAGAAATGTCAACCAAATATCCGCGTTCTGTGCTGTGACTATCCCAGCTTCTCTCCCCCAATTTTTACTGGAAAGTCAGAAGCATCTGTTTAGGAAAGAGCCAATAGAGATTCTCTTATGTCCTCTGTCACAGTGCTGCATCTGTCTCTTATACACATCTAGATGTGTATAAGAGACAGGTGCAAGTCTTCAAGAGGACAACTTCAATTGCTTATAAAATTGGGTCCCTTTATAAAATTGTCCTGTAGTTTGGTATAGATGACAGGGAAGCTATGTGATCCATTCCTGCCAAATGTATTGTAAACAGGATGGACTATACAAATGTTACAGCTGGAAATGTATTTTAAAGGTAATGTTTTACACCATCAGGACCCTTTATCCAATCTTTCTGAAAATTGGCAAAGTTTTAAGCTTGTGGAGGGACATAATATTTACAGGTTTCATGCAAACTGGATGGAAAATAAAGAAGCTGTAGCCATAAATGTGTATGGAATTTTTCTTAAAATCACAACATTCAATTGCTTCTAAAATTGGTTCCCTTTATCTAATAATTTCAAAAATCGGTACACATAGGGTGATTTCAGAAGTGACGTGGTGAATGTCCACCACGGTCAACCTCAGTCAAACATGGGAGGTGGTGAAAGTGCCGTGCATGTCTGTTTGCTCGCATCCAGATGTTCACCACAGTCAAACGCGGCCCGGGGTGAAGCTAACCACGCTTCGTGAGGTCAGGGCGGGAGGAGGTCCAGAAGTGTGATGAATGGTCACCACGGCAGGGGTGAATGAAAAGTAACTTCTGAACGGAAACCCGCAGCCGCGGTGGAAGGAATTGACCCCAGCTGCGGTGCATTCTGAGACTCGAACCAAGGTCCACATCTCCACTGCATGTCTGTTGTGTTCCCCTGGCCCATGTTCTCTCTGATTGCCCCTGGGCGGTGGTCACGATCCTGTCACTTCTGTTGGGGCCGCACGTGTCACCACATCCCGCGGTGAATCCGTTCACACCGGGGTGGGATTCACTGTGGTGAATTGGAATGTGTCACTTCTGAAATCACCCTTACTGCCCTCCATTGGGGGTACAATCTTACCAAGTTTCATCAGAAGTGAATAAGAATAAAAAATGTAGCCGTAAATAAAAAAAATTCAGTTTTTCCCCTCTATTTTAAAAACAGACATTTTCGTTTCTATTTTCATTATTATTTGTTGTTTTTATTATTGCATTAAAGATAATGAAAATGACAATTTTCATTATCATTATTGTAACAACAAAAATGACATGCACACCCCTAGTTCTGCCTTAACTCACGCACCTAACTGTTTTTTCACTAAGGCTAAAGGGAAGTGAGTGGTTAACTCTTGAAAAGTGATTGTGGGTGAAGTGTTTTTCTGAACTCCTACATCTGCTCCTCCTTGGCTCCCTGAAGGCTGATGCTCTGGGGAGGGCAGCTCTGTATCCAACAACGCTCCAGCCCCCCCTTCCACACACACACACCAGAACATACTGTACGTAGAATAACAGTGTACCTATGCTTCTAGGTTTGGATTTAAGATGCCTGCAGCTGGCCTCTTTCTCTGACACTCTGGCTGAACGCACATGTAACCCTGCTAGAATCTGATGTCCGCGGGGCTCTGGAAGATGTATAATGAGTCCTTGATGAGCCCTGGATCACTGTTTCATGTGAGTGAGGCAATCCAAGTTCCAGCCCCATTTTAAACTCGGATCTGATGTTTAGTCTAATTGTCAGATCTGAGTTTAAAGCAAGGCTGGAACTCGAATTGCCTCACTCACCCACAACAATGATCCAGGGCTCATTATACATTTTATGGGGATCCTGCGGACATTGGACTCTAGGAACATCACGTGTCAGTTCACCTTCTGAAAGATGGTGATATGAGTGCTGTCTGTAGTAGAGGGATACTTGTTTATGCAGGAATCCTGATCAAGTATTACCCAACCACAGCCCCAGCTTTACAGTGTCAGGACAACATTGAGGCAGAAAGGTGGTCCCTACCTCCCTAGTATTCCCAGTCCAAGTCCAATTGTTATCAACTGGATCCAGAAAGGGTGCAGAGGAAGCAAGCTGCCCCCATCCCCTGCTGTGTTCATCCTTCTTGCTGTCCCCAGCCCCAAGGATGTCATGTGGGGATGGCAGTGGGGGGATGGGGGGCTCAAGCCACTCACTCATTTTTAAATGGATTATCTTGAACTTTAGACACATTCCACACCTCACTCAATGACACTTCCTACCAAGTTTCACACCAATAAGACAAGAGCAGGGGACAACCAACGGCCATGCTAGTGGCCATGCTGGCAGCCATGTCAGTGGCACATGCCGAAAGGGCACGGCCAAAGGGGCGTGCCCTTTTGCTGTACCCTTCAGCTGGGACCAGCGGCTGGGGCCACGGAGACTAGTCAATATTATTGATGTTTGGTGGCAAGGAGAACTGATTTGCCGAGATATGCAAGTAAGAGATGAGGGGGTGATGGATAATATGGTGGGGTGGGGGGGGGCTGGTTGATTAGTTTAGGAAAGAGATTGGGTTGGGGGATGGTAAGGGTAAAGTGGGTTTGTAGAGATGTGTTCCGGCCGGTATATGGTGTTAAGGACCTCTATCTTCCCCTGTGAGAGAGGGGTGAGTTGGGGGGTGTCCCCTGGTGGCAGCAGGGGACAGTGTGAGTTTGTTTGTGGGTGACCACTGGTGAGAGCAGGAGGTTGTATGTAGGGCTGATACCGGTGGAGGGAGGGGGAGGAATTAATGTTGTGATTGAAGGGATGGACTGTAAAGATGAGGGGTTGCTGTTACTGGGCCCCATGTGGAGTTAAACCCTGATGTATTGAGTTACTGCATTGCATTGTGCTGGGATATTGTATTAGGGTGGGGTGTTTTCTTTTGTTTACTGGGTCCCCTGCGTGGGATTGAAACCCAGCTGTATATGCTTCTTGTGTTTTGTTTTTCATTTTTTTGTGAGCCGCCTCGAGTCGCCTGTGGCGAGAGAGCGCGGGGTACAAATAAAAAATGAAATTAAATGAAATGAAATACCATTCTGATTTTATGATATGAATTCTGTGATTATAATGGTGCAATGCAGACTCCTTGCAGATACATGCAGAAATCTGGTATGGTTCCTGAAATGATGTAAGCTCTGTAGTTAGCTGTACTCCAAGTGCAAAGTACACTTCCCAAACACAGGCATCGCCTGGTACTATCTTCTGTCCTAGACACTATCCTACTATCCTGTAGGATTTTTGTTGTGCTCTGGGTTTAATTAGATAATAATACTCGTGGGATAATTCTACAGTATTTGCCTGTAAAGCCTTATGAATGAATGAATTGTTTATTAAAGCGTGGCCATTGGCCATTGCAAAACAATTTATACAAAACGAGAAGATGATTCCAAATACAAGCGTAAATTAAAAACTTAAAAGAGAGGGAGGGTAAGAGCAGCATCCTCCCACTTAAACCTAGTAAAATGTACATACACACAAAATTACTTAAAAGAAAAAACCACCCTCTTGAGATGAAATACATAATACAAAAGGGCCCAGAACCCATCTCCCCCCCTCCCCCACCCCCGGAGCCTTTAGCATATGAAAGAAGCCACAATCGGGAGGGAAAGGAGAACCCCCTTGGGAGAGATTGCATCATATTCAGCTTGAAGGGTCAACAGAGATTGGGCACCAGAAATAGTTGGCGTAAAGCCACAAAATAGCAGCAATCTGGCCTAAGTTCTATTCAAGTGCTTAGACAAAGTGGTCAGCATAATGTTAATTTTTAAAGTGCAGCCTGGAATCCAAGAGCACAGCTATGGGGTTTGACCATAATCCTCACAGAAGATAGGTACAATGGGCCTGTAGGTCATGAAATTTTGCTGGACGCAGACCAATTGGAACAGAAAACTTGCCATGATCTTAATAGTCCGAGTATTGGGACTGTTTAACAACAGAGTCAACAAAGTTTCCTGGGATCTCCCTGGGCAATTGGCCAGAATAGGAAGTAGTAACTGTTCCCTTACCGCGTCATACATATGACAATGAAGAATCATATGCGCTGGAGTCTCAACGGCCATATTGTCAAAAGGGCAGATTCTTTCCAGAAAAGGGGTCCCTCGGGTTCTTCCCTCAAATACCTGGGAGGACAGGGCATTCACCCTAGCCCGAAAAATTAGCCGTATTGCCCACAAAGAGATAGATGCCCTGAGGTAGACTGCCATCTGGCCCCTAGGGGCACCCAATCTTGGTAAGCCCTTACGTGGGGTGAGTCACTCACTTTTCCATGCTCACCCTGCCAGTATATATTGTCTGCTCTCATAAGAACTTCTTTCACAAGGGCCGCCATGGGCTTATGAGAAAGATAACTCATGGAAAGCCCCATGGTTTGCAGCACCCCCTCTATCTCCTGGGACCATCTACTCACATGTTTATCTTTTGTGAGGGCTCTTAGCAACTCAGAGTGCTGTTCTACAGAAAGTTTGCACCAAAACTTCAGTGCAGCCTCCAGAGCCACCTGTTGCCAGCTTTTTTGTCCCACTTCGAGTCTTGTAACTGCAAGAGGAGTGCCCCTGGGATTACCCAGGAGTCCCGCTAGAAACCTAGATTGAACAGCGTTCAGATTTTGTGAAGAAAGGGGGGCCCATATTTCAGCCCCGTACAACAATTGGGACCTGGACTTTGCATTAAGGACCTGGTTAGCAGATTCAATCACAGTCCTGCCCTGCCGGTTGAAGAGCCCAAAAATGGCAAGAGCTGAACCACGGGCCTTAGCAATAGCACCAGAGATATGCTCCTTCCATGTTCCTGTTCTGTGGAAGGACAGACCTAGGTATTTAAAAGAGGACACCGGCTGGATGGGATGACCCCCTATAGCCCATTGAAAAAGCTTTTTCTGGTTAGAGAAAATCATGATCTTGGACTTGTCAAAATTGATTGACAACATGCGAGCATCACAGAAAGAGGAAAATATTTTCAACTGCCGATTCAGACCAATTCTTGTCTGCGAAAGCAACACCACATCATTGGCATAACATAAACATCCGACAGATCTGGTGGCTAATTTAGGCGGAAAGCTGTGTGGAGCTGCCACCTTATGGATGAAATCGTTTATATAAAAACTAAAAAGAACTGGTGCAAGGACACACCCTTGCTGCACTCCCAGTGATGTCTTAATTGGAGGTGTAATGTGTCCCTGATCATCCACTCTTACCATCAGTGCAGAGTTATCATGTAAGGTGCGTATAAGGCAAAGTAATCTGCCGTCGACAGAGGTCTCCTGGAGTTTCCTCCAAAGGATTCCCCGGTCGACGGAGTCAAAAGCAGCTCGCAGGTCTAAGAAGGCCGCATACAGCTTTCCATTTGCTGCTTTGTACTTGGATACCAGATGTGCCAGAACAAAACACTGTTCAATAGTTGAGTGCCCTTTTTGAAAACCTGCCTGCTTGGGAGCTATCGCTCCCTGTTGTTCCATCCAGTCAACCAGTTTGTTCAAAAGGTATTTGGCGTAAATTTTACTGACCACACACAGTAGGCTGATTGGTCTAAAGTTGGCCGGGTTAAGCCTGGACCCCTTTTTAAAGATGGGAACAATCAGCGCCTTACTCCACTCGGAGGGCATCCTACCAGTGGCATTAATAGCGGTAAAAAGAGCTGCTAGAGGAGCACACCACCAGTTCTTATGCACTTTAATAAAATTTATATGTAGAAGTTCTGGGCCAGGGGCCTTACTGCTCTTAAAAGAGTCAATCAGAGCTATCACCTCCTGCTCCGTAACCGGAGACCAAGCAGGAAAATCTCCTATAGATGGACGGGGCAATCCTGGAGCAGGACACCATATGCAGGGCAGTATAGTCCAGCAAAATGTTCCATCCAGACAGTCATGGCAATTTGCAGTTTCGAGCGCCTTATACCACTGCTAGATGGTTTATTGACCATCTGCCAAAACTTCCAAGAGTCTTTCTGCTCGGCTGCCCGTAAGAGCTCCTGCCATTGTTATCCCATATAGTCCCTCTTCCCTTTCTTGATAGCACACCTATATTCTGTCCGTAAGGAAATATAGTCGGTAAGTGAGGTCTGCGAGGAATTTAACTTGCAATTTCTGAGCAGGGACTTTAATTTGGTTCGGAGGAGACGACAATTCTTCCCGAACCATACTTTATCTTTCCCGGCTGACTGTCGGTTTCCCTCTGTAGGCTGAATGTGCTGCTGAAATTTCTGACTGAGCTGCTCATATCTATCCACCACTAGCATTGGGTCCATTGTCTGTAATAGCATATTCCTCAGATCGAACACCCCAGATTGCTGGGATAAGTCCTTCAATGTGGTTAAGAGGGCCTCCCCCCATAGGGGTGCCTTACAAATTGCCAATGAGGTTTCCCCTTGAGGGGGCAAATCTACGGTTGCAACATCTGGATCTCCTACAGCCAACTTAAGGGTAAGAGGGAGATGATCTCCTATAATACTGGACCCAATGGCGAAGTCTCTGATATAAGGAAGGGCTTCTGGGGACACCAAAATATAATCCACCATGCTGGCACCTAATGGGCCAAGGTAAGTGAGCTCGCCCTCCATATCATTAAACCCTGAACCATTCAGATAGCACAAATTGTTGACAATCAGAAACTTAACGAACCTGATGCCCGATGAATTGATTTTAGGATCCCTTGATTCCCTGGTTTTAAGTGGGTAGGGCTGGGGAATAGCAGACACATCGCAATATGAACTAATGGCCTGATTATTGGGGCCAAGCCTTGCGTTGAAATCACCAGTAAGAATTAAAAGACCCTCCGAGTACTGAAAAAGTAATTCCTCTATGAACTGTCCCAGAATATCCCAGCAATCTTCTCTATAGGCTCTTACATTGCTAGGTGGTATATAAATTGTAAGTATGATCCAGGTGTATCTACCAATTACACCAACAAAACCTAGAGCCAGCTGGGCCAGCGAAACTATAACAATATCCTTAAGCAGAGATAGCTGAGCGACAAGGAAGCCCAGGCAGCCGCATGCCCTACCCCTAGTGCTATAGGATACCGCAGGAAGATCATATGCTACAAACCCATCCAACTCCAAGGAAGACATGGCCCAGGTCTCTTGTAATAACAAAACATTAAAGTTTTTAATAAAGGCCAAAAATTCTGGATCAGTCCTATGCCTAGCTCAACCTGCTATATTCCAGGAACAAATTGAGATAGACACACCCACCAGGGGAGGGTCTATCATAGATCTAAAGGGGAAAGCACTACTGGCTGATCCCCTCCTGCAGACAAAGCTGGGGGCCCACCTCTCAAGGCCTCTCTTTCCACTGGCTCTGAAGTGGCCTCCATTGCAAGGAAAGAATCGCAGGCCAGAGTGGCATAGGAAACCTCAGCCACTCCTTGGTCAGCCACTTGTAATAACCTTGTGTTAATAGGGGCCAGATGGAGTTTCCTAGGTGGAGTGTCACCATATTGAGTAAGATTCTGAGGGGCACAGCCAAAAGTTCCTTTAAGGACACCCTGAGGGATGAAGCTGGAAGAAGGAGTGAGGGGGAAAATCCCCTCTTCTCTAAAAACCCGAGTAAGAAAAATCCTCCAGGATGAAAATAAATCTGTGTGGAGAACAAAATTATTCACTAATTGAGGAAATCTGAAGTCAACAACTAAACGTTGGGCTTGACCCATAGCGGGCAAAGGAAGAATTGATTTAATAGATCCAGTTGGAACTAACCGGTCTATAATTTGGGACAGGTAGAGGCTAATAGCTGACTTAGAGTGCCATAGCGAGGAATATCCAGACCACAATGAGCAGATATAAAAGGCGAGAGCACTAGGCTCCAAAGAGAGGGAGGGGGGTTACCCCTCCCTTGAGGGGCATGCGCTGTCACCCCCAGATCTTCTCCAATTGTGGTCTTAAGAGCCTCCCCAAAAATAGGGGAAGTCTGGGAGGCAACTGATATCCCCTGTGCCTTCTTAATTGGGCAGTCGTCAAGATCCCTTTTGACAACGTGGAGGAGATCCAGCACGGCATTCAACCTGCTGCGCTGGGCCTCCAACTGAGTATTAAGTGCCTCCAATTGTCCATACAACTTCTGGACAAGGTCCCCAATTAGACAGGATTGGTTACCCAGCACCTCAAGAAAAGAGGGGTCAATATTAGAGCCAGAGGGGGATAGGCAGCCAAAACTCCTAAGGGATAGCTGCGGGCTGGAAAGTAGCAAAGGGGGGGAGCCAGAGCCTTCTAGTAAATCTACTGTAGGGGACTCAGGCAGCCGGAATTCAGGCCCTGATGTTGACAAGGAGACCCGAATCTCAGGGTGCTCCAACAAGAGACTGGCCTGGGGACTTCTTAAAAAATCCTCTAGCTGTGATTGCTTTACCCAGGAATGCGCCCTGGTGGTCACTCCCTGATGTTTCTTCCTTCTAGTCATTATAGATTAAATAGAAACATAGTATGCCCCTAGTATGCTCAACAGCAATATTAACTTGCCCCCACCCGGCCCAAGTTTATGCAACATAATAAAAATAAATAGACAAAATTGCAGGGCACTACTATCCACAAAACATACAATCACCAGGTCCCACACCACAGTACCGTTGTCAAAGCCACAGTGGCTCCGGGTGGCTCCTTAGTGCCAATATTCAGCTCCTCCTGTCTGATATGCTGGCAACAGGGTCCACCAGCCACCCCACAGCAAATCAGTCAAGGAGGTGGGATCCTTCTACTCCTCCGTGCTGTCTGTCTGTCCACAGGTAAGGGGGGGGGCACCCACGCCCACGCACAACCCCACCAATGGCCCCACCAACAGGCGACACCCTTTGGTGTCGCCCTTCGGCTGGCGCCCAGGGGCTGACGCCTAAAGGGCACCAGGCCCTGGCTATATACCTGATTGGGAGGGCGGGAACTCCAATGAGTGACAGGAAGGACCCAGAACAGCAAACAGACAGCCCCTTCAATCTCCACGGCTTCCACCCCGTCCACAGACAGCAAAAGGGCACCAGGCCCTGGCTATATACCTGATTGGGAGGGAGGGAACTCCAATGAGTGACAGGCAGGGCCCAGAACAGCAAACAGGCAGCCCCTTCAATCCCCACCGCTTCCACCCCATCCACCAAGCCTTATGAATACGAATAGTATTAAAACAAAAATTGCTAGCTGGCATTATTGAGAAAGTCAGCGAATGGAGAAGACAGGTGAAACAGTGGTGGTAAGAAAGCAATATTTGTTTCAAAGAGTTAGGTGCAAGTCTTGTTTGTAAGAATGAAAGATGCTTTCATGCAACAATGGAAGAAAAGTCCATTTATAGGAGCAGTGGTACTACCATTCTGGGCCTGGTTAATTCAGGGTACCATATCTAAAAGCGACCAGTACCTGAGCTTCAGAAGAAAGACACAGAATTCCTATAAGGGACAAATATGGAACCATCTGCCCAGAAAGGAGGTTACTTCCAACCACATTCCATTTTGCACCCACATTCTGACTGCTAGTTGATGACTTCTGCCCTGAAGTATGAGATTATATACCTCACATTTTCTCTACTCTCCTATAAATGTCAGCATTTTAATTGTCCATATTAAAGAATGAACCCCTTTTCTGACTTCTATGTTCTGTGCCTCAGCAATGTCTTCTGGCAGTGAATGCCACAGGTTAATTGTGCAAGAACTTCAGTTTTAAATGTCTTTAAATTTCTTTAGATATGGCCACTTGTGTATATTACTTGTCCACATGGAGTTCCTTTGAAATAGGCCCATTCTGATGACATTGACTATAAAATAGTACTGTGAAAACACCAGAGCCGGCTGTTGGTTTTGAGGTTGGAGGGGCAGTAAGGCTGGCTGGCCTGCCAGCAGCAAAGCCTCCAGCAGGCCTGCGAGGCTAGGGGTGGAGCCAGGGCAATGGTAGGTGGATCCAGGGTAACGGTAGGCAGAGTCAGGGAAACGGTAGGCCAGTGGCATGGCATAACCCAGCAGCAAGGAGTTCCCAGGGTTAACATTGAATGGACATTACATTACTTAATGCTGGAAATGCTGCTGTGTGAAGCACTGCCACCAGGGGACAGAGAACCCTCTTATTGACAGAGCATTTAGCAGGTGAGGATAGAGGTTGGGTGGGTTTTGGGGGTGTGGGTAGGGGATTTTAGGGGATTTTATTGTATTATTTTGTATTTTTACTATTTTTCTCTATGTGCTTTTGTTTCTGTAAACTGCTCTGAGCCTTTGGGGAAGGGCAGGGTATAAATTCTGATAAATATAAGAGATTACGGTCTTGTGCAAGTGGAATTAAATTCACCCCCATAGTAAGGAACCCATGTTCACTGTGGTTTCCCCATTACTGCTAATGAAGAAAATACAGTGAACACTGTCCCTGCCCTTAGTCAATTCAAGTTCATTTTTCCACATAGACAGAAATTTTGTGAATTGAATATTTCTCAGCAGAACAATTCTCTGTCTGATTCAAACCTTGGAGCCTCACCACAGACTAGCCACTAATCTCTCTCTTCTTTCCAGACCTGTTTATTAACAAAGAACCTTTACAAACCTGTTGACACACCTGTGAACAACAAGTGCAGCTTTTCCAGCAATTTCATTTAGGCAGGCTATTCAACTCCTGGTTTAAAAGAAGACAGACAAGTCACAGCCTTAAACCTCACTTACAAGCAGTTTTAGCAAAGATCCAGAGAACAGACAAAGGTTTTCCCCAAAACCACACGTAAACCAGAAACCAAGCTACAATGAGGCACCTTAATTTAGGCAGGTTATATTCACAGGTTAAAACGTGTTCCCACTTGTCACACCTGTAAACAACAATTGCAGCGTTTCCAGTAATTTCATTTAGGCAGGCTATTCAATCCTGGTTTAAAAGCAGACAGACAAGTCACAACCTTAAACCTCACTTACAAGTAGTTTTAGCACAGATCCACAGGACACAAAGCTTTTCCCCAATCTGCGTAAGTTTATTCCCAAGGCCCTATCATCATGCACAGATATATAAAAACCAGAAAACCACACATAAACCAAACCAATCCATATAAAAATCAGAAAACTACACATAAATCAAACCATTCCCACAAGCCCCCAAAGGCATCCAGAGACCACCCCCATGTCCCCATGTGACCCCACCATGTCCCCGTGTGCCCCCGCTCCCATGTCCTGATGTGCCCCCACTCACCCCACCATGTCCCCATGTGTCCCCCACCAGTCTCTCCCCATCCACCCCTCCCCTCATTCCCAGTCTCTCCATGCACCCCTCCCCCATTCCCCAGTCTCTCCAAGTCTAAAGTACCCCTCCCTCTCAGTCTCTCCACACACACACACGGCCCCGCAATTTACTCACTGCTGGCTGGGAGGGGGAGCCTTAAGGCACTCCGCGGCAGCTCCCAGCCCCCCCCCTGCACAGCCTACAGTAGTCTGACCCAGACGCCTACTGTGTGGCGACCGGGTATGGACTTTCGGGCTCGCCCGCCCCTGCAATGAAATAGTGCCCCTTGTGGCACTATTTCATTGCTGATTTCCCTTTATGCGGTATGGACGGCGCTTCTACCTGCTCATTCCGCATAAAGGGACAGAATGCCTCTTTTTTGTCCCTGAAGGCTTCCTTAGAGGAAGCCTTTGGGGGGGGGGGGCATTATTCGATTCTCATCAGTTGTGTTAGTGCCTCTAAACAAGGTTCTTCGAGATGACTATGAACATAATCTCACCTGTTGTGTGTCCGTACGCGTGACCAGGCAGAGGGGAGGCAATTTTTTTTTTTTTTTTAAAAGCACGTCGTTGGGACAGAGGAGTTCTCCTGGGGCCAGGGGGGCATTGCCCCTGATGTCCTAGGGGTGCACCACCACTGGAAAACACCCTGTTTATTTGTTTCACGTGGGATGGCAAGCACTGGCACCAGAATCAGAGCTACACCAATTTGCAAGATGGAAGAAGATGAAGGACAACGGTGACAGCAATAGCATGTGTTTCTTGCCCAGAAAAAGAAGGGTCCCTTAGTGCCATTTATCAAACCTAGAAGCTAGTGACAGACACAGCTAAACATCTCATTCTGATGGAGCTGACGAGGCAATATATTATTGTAAAACACAGATTTTGTGCTCAATTTTCCCCCCTTGATTGCTTATTTATTTTCTACTACGGTTATTTTCAGTTTTTCTATATATCCATCAGGACAATTTGAACTCTTTCAAAAGTACTCATAATATATGGTAGCTACTTCATTTTCTCATTTGGTAAGTACCCCATAACACAGATTTCGGAGTTATACTGTGCAATGTATCCTTCTTTACTGGAAAGTAATTGGAACAGAAGATAAAGAGTGATGCTGCATAAATCCTAAGTGGTTAAATAATTGTTTTCAATTTATTTTTATTTTCCCATTTCCTTTTCTGCTTCTTCAGAAGAACTGTCTTTCTGGGCTGCATTCCTGTCAGAAGAATATAAAGCAGAAATAACTGTAAAAAGATGATTTTTAGGTGGCAAAAATGCTGACCTCCAGATAAACATGAGGGACATTTAGGTAATGAAAAAATTACCAATATTAGAGACATTCAATTCCTGTTTAACTTAATGGTGAATGAAAGCTTTGGCTCAGTCAGCACCTTATCTAAAAAAAGAAAGAACATTGTGATCCAAGTCCATCTCCATGTGTAAAGGATAACCACACCACAAACCCGCAGAGCTCACAGCTTGATTAAGAGGCTATTTTTAAACGGGATGCACCTACCCCCCACAGCCATGGGTGCCCATCTGAAGGTGGTGTGGGTGGAGGGGTGCTCCTACGACCCACGCACCATCCACCCACACCCCCCACACAGAGGAACCTGAGGGTTTTCCCTGTTGCTCCGTGTGGAGGCATGAATGGGTGGTGTGTGAGTGCATGCATACACCGACCGCACACCCATCCTCTGTCATCTAACCTGCCCCCTCCACACACTGGAAGTATGCGACGGTGCACACGGACCCACCCCTCATACGGGTCCATCTAAAAATGGCCAGTCTCAAAGGTGTAATGGATATGGAGAGCCAACCACACTAGCAATTCTAGAAACTATCCTTTCAAGGATACACACTGGTTTGGACTGTATTTTTTAAAAATTCTTGTGTACTATCCCTGTTCTTTGGACAGATGCAAAACTTTTGGTAAATACTGCAAGAACTAAAATTCACACTACAAAGGTAAAAAGGAAAGGCATTCAGTAGAGAGTGAGGCACTGATCCTGTAGGTGAACCAAGGGACTCTATTCCTAAGTCAAATGTAATTGCCATCGCAAAGAGCAACACAGATGGATTCCCCTGAGTACAGCCCTGGTAGTTTCTGTACAAGGGTTCAGGTTCATGCATAGTACTAACTAGACAGAAGGCATTGCTGGGCCACAGAACTTAGAACTCAGAAAAGGAGTTCATTCTTTAATATGGACAATTAAAATGCTAACACATAGGAGAATAGAGACAATGTGAGGCATGATAATGTAAATCAAAGTCAACAGTTTAATGGGATTTGCTACTACTGGAATACAGTGAATCCAATACATGGATGTTCATGGCAAATTGGAGGATTTTTTTAATGGGATCCCATCTATAATACCTTATGGTGATAGTCTAATCTTCTAAATATAAAAGCTATATATTTTCTAATTATATATACAAGACATATAAGTAGAGACAAATTTAATAAGATATTATATGCACTTTTATGTACCCCAATTACTTCATGCACCACCTCCAATAAACATCCATATAACTCTATTTTTATGAGTATTTTAATTACATTTTTAAATAAAGAAACACATAAAAACAATATCAATATGGGGCAGGTAAGACTACAATATTTCAAGTCATTGGTATGGAAATTCTCTTTTGATAATAGAGTAACGTAAGATGTAGATAAAAGATATAAGCATAAAACGAGAAGACAAAGCATAGAAAAAAAAGAGTAATTTCAGAGTAATTCTAGTATTTTAAAATTCGATTTTTACTTGCTACAGTCTATGCACCAGAATAACTGTTGGTAAAGGAGACTATTTCATGATGTAGATCTACATTAATATATACAGTAAAATAATAGCCATGTAAATCAGGTAATTAAAAATGATTGATTTATGTGAGGTCAGTCCTTGAACAAAACAAGATGACTTCCATTCAAAGGAACAAGTTTTTTTTCTTCAAATGCCTCTTATAGGAAGCTAATGTTAGCAGAGTCAAAGCGTATAGAGGGACACAGGTAGGAGTGGAAGAAGGTTTTTGTTGTTGTAAAACATTAATAGCATTCATTTGGAGGGCTTCATTATTGGTGACTTCCAGTCATCAATGTAGGCTGGCATTTAAATATTGCACACACAGTCCGGGAATGTGGCCCTTCCCTACCATTCACCACTTGCTAAGAGAAACTACTGAAAATGAAAATGAGAACGATTCTGTTGCTGAAACGCACATTTACCGCAAATCTAATTTCCAACAGAAACAGCAGCAAATATGATGATGTGAATGCTTACGCGTGTTTCTACTGATCATTTCAGAATCCCATTCAGGAGCACCTTTTGGTACATGAGATGTTGGTGACGCACCTGCGGGACAGTGTGGGGGTGGGCGGGACTGTTCTTGAATGGTTCTGCTCATTCCTAACTAGAAGAACTCAGCAGGTGGTGCTCGGTGATTGTTTTTCATCTTACCAAGACCTCTCGTGTGGGGTTCTGCAGGGTTCTGTTTTGTCCCCTCTCCTGTTCAACATGTATATGCAGCCACTAGGCGAGGTAATTAGAGGGTTCGGGGTGAGGTGTCATCAGTATGCGGATGACACCCAACTGTATCTTTCATTTTCAACAGATCCAGGCCCGGCTGTCTCAGTGCTTACCTGGTGTTTTGCAGCTGTGAGGGATTGGATGTGGGCTAACCGACTGCGATTGAATCCTGACAAGACGGAGGTGAGGTTGGTGGGTCAGTCGGTGGAAGTGACAGCTCCCATGGTTGATGGGATCTGTCCTCTGCTGACTTCCCAGGTACGGAACCTGGAAGTTCTCCTCGACGCGCAGCTCCACCTGGATCTCCAGGTGGAGGCTGTGGCGAGGAGTGCCTTCTGCCAGTTACATCTGGTGTGGCGGCTTCAGTTGTTGGTTTCGGTTCCTGACCTGGCCATGATCATCTATGCTTTTATCACCTCTCGACTAGACTACTGTAACACACTCTACATGGGGCTACCTATGGTGACGGCTCGGAAGCTGAAGCTGGTGCAGAATGTGGCAGCCCGTCTCTTAGTGGGACTGGGCCTCCGGGAGCACATTACACCAGTGCTCCAGTCTCTGCACTGGCTGCCAATAGTCTTCCGGGCTCGATTCAAAGTGTTGTTTTTGACCTATAAAGCCTTACACGGTCTGGACCCTGTCTACTTGCAAGATCGCCTCACTCCCCAGGTCCTAGGGGCACCACACTGGAGGTCCCCCAGGTTTTCAGGGGAGGCACACAGAATAGGGTGTTCTCGGTGGCCGTGACATGCCTTTGGAACTCTCTCCCGGTGGGGGCCCGTCTGGCCCTGGAACTCCCAGCTTTCTGAAGGAGTTGTAAGACCTGACTGTTCCATCAGGCATTTGGTGAGGGAGAAGGGTGAGGGGTGGTAGGGGTTGGTTTTTATTATTTCTTTTTTAATGATGTTTTACTATGTTTTATGCTATTTTATTGTGTTTATCTTAGATTGTTAGCCACCCCGGGTTGCCTGTGGCAAGAAGGACAGGGTATAACTTTTTAAAATAAATAAATAAAATAAACTTGTGTCATAAGCGGCATGACATAAATGGTGCACATGTTGTAAAGTGTTGTAAAGTGCCAGAAATTCTCTGAAGGAAACCCTGAAAGTGGCTTTCAGGAAAAAATAAACATGACAATGCATGCAAAAACACTGGTATGGTTTCTGAAATAATTAAAATTGCTGTTGATTCAGAAATGGTCAATTTGTTTCAGTACTAGCCTAGACAGCTCAGATTAGAAAATTGTGGGTTTGTTTTTAGAAAAGATGTTTGTACTTTAGACACTTTCTCCCATTCCAGCCTTGGAAGAAGAACTTTCAATTGCACTTTAAATGGATATAAGTGGGCTGCACCCGTTTATCTATGTAACTAAATCTACGTAAAATCTTTATGCGGACATAATCTGAGACTCTACAAAGGGGCAGCACCAAAACCTTGTATGCATAGATTCATATGGCCCTTCTTCCTGCTGATTGCAGCTAAACAACATAGTCAGTGATGCAGATATCTGCCCCATTAGTGGGGGATGTGAGGGTCGCTCAGTGCACCTCCTCCAGAAGGGGAATGGACCAGTTAGGTTGGTCCACCCTCGGAGGCTGATGGAACCTCAGTGGTTCCAGGAGGCTTTGAGGGAGTTAACCTTAGACCCGGACGGCCACTCTTAGACCCGGATGGCCACTCTGTGGATGAGGTTGTCCAGAATTGGAACATCTTGTTGGGGGAGGCCATCAACAGGGTGGCTCCAAGACATCTTCTCCCTCCATATCGTCACCGCAGGGCCCCTTGGTTTACTGAGGGGCTGCAGTGTATGAAACAGGTAGGTAGGAGACTAGAGTGATGCTGGCGTTGGACTCACTCTGAATCTGACCGACTTCTCCATAGGACCCACTTGCGGTCCTATGTTGAGGCTGTGAGGACAGCAAAGAAGGAGTTATTTGCTGCCCTCATAGCATCTGCAAAGTCGCGTCCAGTGGAGCTGTTCTGGGTGGTGCGGGGGCTGGTCAGTCCGGTCTCTCTCCGCCTGGACGGGGACTTGTCCCAGGGCCTCTGTGAGGAGTTTGCCACCTACTTTGCAGACAAGATCGCTCAGATCCAGAGTAACTTTGACACCGGATTGGAAGCAGTAAGCGAGGGGCATGAGGTTATGGAGGCACCGTCTTTTCGATCTTTCTGGGATGAGTTTCAGAACGTGACGCCAGCTGATGCGGTGAATGTCCTGGGGTCTGTTAGAGCCACTAGTTGTGAAGTAGATCCATTCCCATTCTGGTTGGTGAAAGCCTCCAGGGAGACCTTGGGGATGGTGCTGGCGAGGGTAGTGAACACGTCCCTTCGGCAGGGGAGATTGTCACCCAGTCTCAAGGAGGTGGTGGTGCGCTCCCTGCTAAAGAAGCCATCTTTGGATGTGGACGATCTCGTCAGCTACCGACCCATCTCTAATCTTCCCTTTTTAGGGAAGGTTATTGAATGGGCAGTGGCACTGCAGCTCCAGGCACATTTGGACAGCGTTGGTTTCCTGGGTTCCACCCCGGCTATGGTACAGAGACGGCATTGGTGGCCTTGGTGGATGATCTCCACCGGGAGATGGACGCAGGATGCTCAACATTCTTAATCCTGCTAGATCTCTTGGCCGCATTTAACACCGTGGACCATGGGCTGCTGCTGAGATGGCTGTGAGATCTGGGGGGACTGGACGGGAATGTCCTAGGGTGGTTCCGCTCATTCCTCTCAGGGAGAAGCCAGCGGGTGGTGCTGGGGACTGAAACATCAAGCCCCCAGGCCTTGACCTGTGGCGTTCCGCAGGGTTCGATCTTGTCTCCGCTATTATTTAATGTATATATGCAGCCCCTGGGGGAGATCATGAGAGAGTTTGGGGTGCAATCTCACCAATAT
>QEPC01006430.1:5980807-6000258 GCA_003113815.1 Sphenodon punctatus | reverse complement strand
CTTCCACCAGCTGTATCTGGTATGGAGGCTGTGTCCATACATTTCCAGGCCTGACCTGGCCACCCTCATTCATGCCTTCATCACCTCAAGGCTAGACTACTGCAATGCGCTGTATGTGGGGCTTCCCTTTTTTCTGGTTCGGAGGCTGCAGCTGGTGCAGAATGCGGCAGCCCGTCTCCTTATGGGTACGGGAAGGCGGGAGAACATAACACCTGTGCTCCGTACTCTGCACTGGCTGCCTATAGCGTACCGAGCCTGATTCAAGGTGCTAGTGTTGATCTATAAAGCCCTACACGGTCTGTGCACCTCATACCTTGGGGATCACCTCACCCTCCGCACCTCAGCCTTTTTGGAGGCCCCCCGTGTAAAGCGGGGGCCCACAATGGAGAGGGCGTTCTCAGTGGTCGGGCTGAGGCTCTGGAATTCCCTCCCGGAGGAAGCCCATCTGGCACCAGGTCTGTTGGCGTTTCGGCTAGCCGCCAAGACCTGGCTGTTCGCCCAGGCCTTTGGAGGGGAGGGTGGGGTAGGGGGGGATTGTATTTTTAAAACATTGTTTTAATGAATTTTATTGTGTGTTTTTATGCTGTAAGCCACCCTGAGATGCCGTAGGCATGAAGGGGCAGCTAACAAATATTTATAAATAAATAAAAGAAATAAATAAATAGTATGGTGGAAACAGAGAGCTAAAGGGTATACAACAGAGAGGAGATGCAAACCAGAACAACAGAGGGGTGCACCAGGGACCCATGTTGTTTTCATTTTTCTTTTTCATTATTTAAATGTGTCATTTTTGTTTTCATAAATATAAAATTGTCATTTTGCTTTAGTTTTCGTTTTCCACTGGTTTCAATGGAAAACACATTTTTAGCTGAAACCTTTTTGTTTTTCATTATATTTGCCTGAAACATGGAGGTATTGTACCTCTGATGGAAGGCATTAATCACACCAAATTCCAAAAAGATTGGATAAAGGACTCCAATTTTATGAGCAGTTTAATTATATTTTTTTGCAAAAATCTTCATATACATTCATAGCTGTAACTTCTTTGACCCACATTTAATGTAAATGAAACTTGGCAAGTTTACACCCCTTCCTATAGTTACTATCTCTGCAAACCTTCAGAAGGATTGGATAAATGGTCCTGGTGGCATAAGCAATTAACTTATAAATGTACGTCTGAGTGTAACATCTTTGTATTACAACCAGTGTATATGAAATTTGGAATGCCTATATATCACACTTTCATGATCATTTCTGCCAAATATCTGAAAGATGTGATAAAGGGTCCCAATTTTATATGCCTGCACAGTATATGCAGAGAAGGAGCCTATGCCAGGGATTCTCTCATGTGTGGTATAAGATCGGTTTGTGATGCCAATTGGTCAGCATATATGTAAACCAAGTAGCCACATTCTGTGCTGTGACCACCCCAACTTCTCTCCTCCACTTTTTACTGGGAAGTCAGAAGCATCTGTTTAGGAAAGAGACATTAGAGATTCTCTTATGTCCTCTGTCACAGTGCTGCAGGATGTGATTGTAGTGATAATTGGCCAGCCTGGATGTGTAAACTATGTTTCCTGATTGCTGGGATGCTATCGCCAAAGTCCCAGTTAATGTCCCTTTTATGCCCGCCTCGGGCTGCCCTTTATACCCACCTCAAAGCCACTACCGATTGATCCTGTAAAGCTGGAAGCATGCAGTAATTGGCCAGTGAATGTGTCTGTCAGTCTTTTGGGTTGCTCCACATCCTCCCTCCTCCAGCCTCCCTCCCTCCCCCTGCCATGCCACGTGCCTGCCTCTGACTGGCACTGCATGTGCTGCTATTTACCTGAATAATGGTCTTCAAGGGGACAACTTCAATTGCTTATAAAATTGGGTCCCTTTATCAAATTATCCTGTAGTTTGGCAGAGATGACAGGGATGGTATATGATATATTCCTGCCAAATATCCTGTATACAGGATGGAATATAAACATGTTAGAGCTGGAAATGTATTTTAAAGTTAATGTCCTATACCATCAGGACCCTTTATCCAATCATTCTGAAAATTGTCAGGGTTATTAAGCTTGTGAAGGGACATAATATCCACAGGCTTCATGCAAATGGATGAAAGATAAAGATGTTGTGGCCATGAATATGTATGGAGCTTTTCTTAAAATCACACAATTCAATTGCTTCTACAATTGGTTCCCTTTATCTCATAGTTTTTAAAATTGGTGCACATATTTCTCCCAATTAGGGGCACAATAACCCCAAGTTTCATCAGAATTGAATAAGAAACAAAAGTGGTATAGCTGTAAATATGTTGTTCAGTTTTTCCCTTTATTTCAAAAACAAAAAGGCTTTTTCGTTTCTATTTTCATTATTATTATCTGTCATTTTTGTTATTGCAATAAAGATAATGAAAATGACAATTTTTGTTATCGTTATTGTAATAACAAAAATGACATGCACATCCCAGAACAGGGCTGTCTAACCTATTTAGGAGTTCAGCTACTCAGTACGGAAATAGCTCCCTTTGAAAGTGTATTTGGGCTACAAAGGGTATTTTCAAACATGACACTACACTTATCCTGGCGTGGTCACCCATGGTGGTGTCATGTCTGCTCCCACTGGCCAGATGTTTGCTGTGAGCGGGAGCAGAGTACTCTCCGGACTGTGGCAGGGTAACTATGGGCAGCTTGAGACCAGTCTGAATTAACTTCTTTCCCTTTTTCCCCTTCTCCATCCCAGATTGTAAGTCCCCTAGAGCAAGGTCCTATCTCTAATTAATGATTGTTCAGTGCTAGGCACGTTGTTAGCTCTACATAAATATTAATGATTAACATGAGCATTCACTATCTTTCCTATTAGTCTCCTCCACACTGGGTGTTTTTACACACACATTTCTCCTGCGTGTTTGCTGTTACATCCTGAACTTTCTGTTTGTCTAATCACTCACCCAGATCTTAAACATCCGGCTCTTTGAACTTCTGCATAGAACTTCTCCCAGAACTTTTTTGTGTAAAAAGTTCTCCTGGTAAACTGCTTTGCTCCAGGCAGCTGTGGTCACTTAGTTTCCATGGCAGCCTGTCATGTCTACAGCTGCAGCTACCTTTGGCTGCCTCAGGGTAGTATTTCTGTGACGATGCATCCAGGAACTGCCTCAGGGTAGTGTGTGTGTGAAAAATGCATCCGGAACTTACTTGTGGACTTATAAACCCAGAAAATGGAAAAATCCGGAACTTTAAGGTGTGTGTAAAAATGCCCATTGTGTGATTAAACCACAAGACAATTCCTTTGACAAGGGACTGGGAGTTGAAATCAAATGAAAGGTTTTCATATAACGATAAGGGCAAAATGGGAGGTATTCAAGGAAGAAATATATTGATGTTCAAGAAGAAAATGTATCATGGTATATGTATTCTGGGGTGGTCTTTTCTGGAAAGAAAGTGCCTTATCTTAAGAAAAATATGTCAATTCATATCTTACCTCTTTCACTGATTAGATTATTTAATGATCATTTTTTTCAATTCTGCTAGTGAATCTAGAGCAGATGACATAAGCAAAGGTAGTTGCTTAAAAGTCTGCTATTAGTCCAAATTGAAAACCTCCAGTTCTTTTTTTTTTTTAACAGAATTACCAAGCAAACCAGTTTAAAACAACTTCTTTTACTAATGTCTTTTGAAACATCGCTGCAGTCAGATTGAGTCAAGTTTACCATCTGTTCCAAATACAAATAGGCTATATTCAAGAATTATATCATACAGACTCCTCTGCAAAGTTTACATGCAAGCTGTTCTTGTCAAAATTAGACCCATTGTGATGATGCATCTTAATATTCAATCAGACTTTAAGTAAAGAGTGACAAAAGTCCACATATGGATGACAAGCTGTTTCTTCAGTAAATATTTCTCTGTTGTTGAACAGAGGCTTATGGCAGTTTAGGACGTGCTACACTAGACATTTCAGACTTAACTGCCTACAGGCTAATAAAACAATAACAAGGATAAAACAGCCATTCCAAAATCCTTGTCATTTACATCTGAAAAGATAATGGTCCCTCTATGTTCCATAATGCATCTATTGCTTCAACTTGCTTGAAAACTGACTCTAGCTGGTAGTGCTTATAAAGCGGAGGAACAGGATTTTTAGGTCTCAGCACTTTAAATGCATTTTCCTCCCCAAATAATGCTGAATGTTCCTATGCAATAAAAATTCCAACACAGACTCTGTTTGCAACTGATTCAGAAAAGTAGTACATAAACAGTGTATCACAAACGATGTTAATTTTACTCTATCACAAACTGTGTTAATTTTTCTCCTAATGCCCCAAAACCATAAACTGGAAGTTGATTGTGAAATGCCATTCTCTTTTACTGATGTATACTAACAATTGTATTATACTTTACGGAACAAAACAGAGTAAGAAAAAGCTACTACTTTTCCTCCTGACATTCTGGGATGGCACAAAAAACAGATGCAATGGTTCTGCAATCAGTTGTTAAAAACTCAAGAGAACCTGTGATGAACAGCCTTGAATACACATGGTATTGCTAAGTTATACATCAAGATTATAATAGCAAATATTGTTTCTCAAGCCACCTGAATGTTGTGTTAAGTTAAAACACAACACCATAAAGTGAGGGTGTTATTGACATCGGGATAAAAGCACTCTTATCAAGTTCGGAAGTATTGAGGAACTAATACTAAAGCTGAAATTATGTCATTTGTGTGGTCACAAAAAAGTATGCCCTGAAATAAACTCTAAATATATTCCTTTTCTTTTTTTCTCAGCATGCAAATATGTACTGTATAATTTAACAGTCGTATTATGCAAATAAGAATCTTACCCTGAAGTAGGATCCACAGCAATTGCCTTAGGGTTATGAAGATCAAGATCAATCAGGGTAATGCACACTGTTCCGTTGTGATTACATGCAAAGATTCTGTCGCTGACATGATCCACAAAGTAAAAATTTCCAGTGAGCCAGTCAATAGCCATTTGTTGAACATCTGCCAAAAAGAGGAGAGATTATTGAATCAAAAGTGCAAATGCAATATGAATAACTGAACTGTTGGCTATTCCACTAAAACAGATGCTGTATAAATTCAAAAGAGCTCAAGACAGTGTTATAAATGGCAAAAGCACAAGGACATTCATTTATGCACATGGTATATAATAAGCAAGTCAATTGTTAGTCAAATACCAGCACTCACTGGTATATTACTTGATAGTTTAACATTTTATTTCTGCTTTAAGAAAGGAAGTCACAGATGCAACTGAAAAGATCTGAAACTTTCAAACATAAAATAAACCCCACTTGGTCAGGCATTCAAATGCTTTATTTTAAATTGAGGCAAACTCATGGTTTTTAAAGCTATGCCCAGAAGCAACACACCTGTTTGATATGCTTCCATGAATGATATTGCAGAAACACTGATTTGGATGGTTGTGTGTTGACAGGAGACTAGACCACGTGAAACAGCTGGCTTAAAGATGTTACTACTGTAGTCTATAGCTAGATTTGTAGGGTAGCTGCAAGAACACATGGAGGTTTTAACATGGATACTCATCTCTCATTCTCTTAAGTTTATTTAAAATAATGAAATATAGAGAGCAGATATTTTGCAGAAAGTTTGAAAACATTTGCATGTGTTTATGAAAATTTGTAATTGTCCATTGACTAACCTTGAGGCGGGGGGAGGCATTAAAAAGGATGTGTGAGAGAGAAGACTGATGGTTCAAGTTACAACTTAAGAGTACTAGAACTAAAACTTTAGGGCCAAAGTCAGTGCACACATGTATTTATTATTAATAGGCTGAGTTTTAACTCAAACCATCAGTCCTGCACATACAAATGCATGTACACAGAGCCTCTTACAAAGACATTTTTTTCCACCCCCCAGCTCAGCACCCAAATGTACTATTACATTTTGTTCATAAACAGTAAACACATACAAACGTATGCAAATTAGGGGTGACATGAAGTAGCATGAAGTCCATCAAATATTGGAGGGCATGGGTAGTGACCCCCTTTGTCTGCTGAACCTGGTATAAACCATACACTGCTGGCAAGGTGGAAAAATATAACAAAATCTGTTATTCCACTGGGCAAAAAGGTAGAGTTGGAGACTATGGAAACATGGGTGTAACTATAAATACGTGCAGTCACACTGGGTCCATTTGCCGGGGCGGGGGGCACACGTATGTAGCATGCATATACGCACTGAAGTGGAGTGCCCCAGTAGGGAGTCCATTCCATCTTCCATATCAGAGCCCATTCCTACCTGACTATGCTCCTGTATGGAAAACCAACCAGTATCATGCAACACTATACATATTTCACAGCAATGACTGTGAATTATCACTCTTTCAAAATTATTGGGGGGAAAATAAAATCTTCATTTTAAAACAGATGCAGTTCCTCTTTAAAAGACAATGGTGTCCATTTTGTTGTACTAACATAGTGGAGAACAAGGAGCATTTCTCAACATAAATACAAAAATTTCAGTTGACAGTACGGAGCTTCTTATTGCTCTTAGTCATCTTGGTGAAAATGCCCTATCATTTGAGACACTGGTAATTCATCTGCTTGAGAATTTACAACAATCCCTAAGCTTCTTCAATAGTTGCCAGAGCATAAAAATAACCTTATTTAGGGTGTTAACAAGTGAGATGGTAGCCCACACCAGGTAGGTGTCCACATGCCCATTTATTAGGTATTTGTTCCCACCGGTCACGTGGACACCAACCACTGTAGTCCCCACTTATAGCAGGAACCCAGAGCATGTGGAGATTGCTGTGCAGGAAATTTGTGAGCTAATGTGTGTCCACATGTTCATGTCCCATCAATTAAGTTGTAGGGATGTGTGAACACGGTTCGGATGTTTGGAGTTCGGACCGAACTCAATCTGTTCGGATGTCCGAACTGAACGTCCGAACCAAACTCGAAAATGGCCAAACAGTTTGGTCATGTTTGGTTGAGATCGGGGGTGGGAAAAATGTGAAATTGGGTGTGAAAAACGTGACTGGAAGGGGGAAGCAGCTGAGGAGCAGATTTCCTGGCACCAGGGGTGGAGACCAGGGGTTGTTTCAGGGCCTAATGATACCGATACTGAAAAAATCTTCGAATTCGGTATCGATAGCGCTATTTTCGAATATTTAGCCAAGTTTGGCAGAACTGAGCTCCACCAAGCTGAACAATGAAACCTAAACTCAGGTTTCGAACTGAACGACCAAACATCCGAACCGCATTCTGTTCGCACATCCCTATTAAGTTGCATGCAGCCTCCATGCATACAGGTCCGTCATAGCGTCACTGGCAAAAAGCCTAGAGTGTTCCAAGAAACAGCGACTTCCGGCCCCTCTCTCCACTCACAATCTCACTAGAACACAAGTAATATCTGTCCTTAAACGCCCACTATGCCATTTCCAAGCATGCGTTCTCCAGCTCTTCCTAGTTGGCAGTATATGCCTGATGCTTGCTCTTGCCAAGCTATTGCATTCTGTGTAACAACTTGCGTAGGATTACCATTGCAGGGGCCAAGGCTCAAATTGACAGCCAGGCAACAACCGCCACTGCTACCATCACCACACAATTGCAGTTGCTCTCTGTCTACAGATCAATCTGCCAATTTTGCATTCCCCACACCAATGAAGAGATCAAGGCCTTCATCGCTCTATGGGGGAAACAAAATGTCCAATATGCCCTACTGAAATGCTACAAGAATGAGGTGGTGTTCCAAGTGATCTATGTTCAAATGGCACAGCAGGAATGCACCTGGGACATAAACCAGTGCCAGAAGCAGACCAAGGACTTGAGACACAGATACAAAGAGATCCAGGACAACTCCGGCTGTGGGAGACAAACATTGTCCTATGACGAGCTTCTTGANGGTTGCTCCACATCCTCCCTCCTCCAGCCTCCCTCCCTCCCCCTGCCATGCCACGTGCCTGCCTCTGACTGGCACTGCATGTGCTGCTATTTACCTGAATAATGGTCTTCAAGGGGACAACTTCAATTGCTTATAAAATTGGGTCCCTTTATCAAATTATCCTGTAGTTTGGCAGAGATGACAGGGATGGTATATGATATATTCCTGCCAAATATCCTGTATACAGGATGGAATATAAACATGTTAGAGCTGGAAATGTATTTTAAAGTTAATGTCCTATACCATCAGGACCCTTTATCCAATCATTCTGAAAATTGTCAGGGTTATTAAGCTTGTGAAGGGACATAATATCCACAGGCTTCATGCAAATGGATGAAAGATAAAGATGTTGTGGCCATGAATATGTATGGAGCTTTTCTTAAAATCACACAATTCAATTGCTTCTACAATTGGTTCCCTTTATCTCATAGTTTTTAAAATTGGTGCACATATTTCTCCCAATTAGGGGCACAATAACCCCAAGTTTCATCAGAATTGAATAAGAAACAAAAGTGGTATAGCTGTAAATATGTTGTTCAGTTTTTCCCTTTATTTCAAAAACAAAAAGGCTTTTTCGTTTCTATTTTCATTATTATTATCTGTCATTTTTGTTATTGCAATAAAGATAATGAAAATGACAATTTTTGTTATCGTTATTGTAATAACAAAAATGACATGCACATCCCAGAACAGGGCTGTCTAACCTATTTAGGAGTTCAGCTACTCAGTACGGAAATAGCTCCCTTTGAAAGTGTATTTGGGCTACAAAGGGTATTTTCAAACATGACACTACACTTATCCTGGCGTGGTCACCCATGGTGGTGTCATGTCTGCTCCCACTGGCCAGATGTTTGCTGTGAGCGGGAGCAGAGTACTCTCCGGACTGTGGCAGGGTAACTATGGGCAGCTTGAGACCAGTCTGAATTAACTTCTTTCCCTTTTTCCCCTTCTCCATCCCAGATTGTAAGTCCCCTAGAGAAAGGTCCTATCTCTAATTAATGATTGTTCAGTGCTAGGCACGTTGTTAGCTCTACATAAATATTAATGATTAACATGAGCATTCACTATCTTTCCTATTAGTCTCCTCCACACTGGGTGTTTTTACACACACATTTCTCCTGCGTGTTTGCTGTTACATCCTGAACTTTCTGTTTGTCTAATCACTCACCCAGATCTTAAACATCCGGCTCTTTGAACTTCTGCATAGAACTTCTCCCAGAACTTTTTTGTGTAAAAAGTTCTCCTGGTAAACTGCTTTGCTCCAGGCAGCTGTGGTCACTTAGTTTCCATGGCAGCCTGTCATGTCTACAGCTGCAGCTACCTTTGGCTGCCTCAGGGTAGTATTTCTGTGACGATGCATCCAGGAACTGCCTCAGGGTAGTGTGTGTGTGAAAAATGCATCCGGAACTTACTTGTGGACTTATAAACCCAGAAAATGGAAAAATCCGGAACTTTAAGGTGTGTGTAAAAATGCCCATTGTGTGATTAAACCACAAGACAATTCCTTTGACAAGGGACTGGGAGTTGAAATCAAATGAAAGGTTTTCATATAACGATAAGGGCAAAATGGGAGGTATTCAAGGAAGAAATATATTGATGTTCAAGAAGAAAATGTATCATGGTATATGTATTCTGGGGTGGTCTTTTCTGGAAAGAAAGTGCCTTATCTTAAGAAAAATATGTCAATTCATATCTTACCTCTTTCACTGATTAGATTATTTAATGATCATTTTTTTCAATTCTGCTAGTGAATCTAGAGCAGATGACATAAGCAAAGGTAGTTGCTTAAAAGTCTGCTATTAGTCCAAATTGAAAACCTCCAGTTCTTTTTTTTTTTTAACAGAATTACCAAGCAAACCAGTTTAAAACAACTTCTTTTACTAATGTCTTTTGAAACATCGCTGCAGTCAGATTGAGTCAAGTTTACCATCTGTTCCAAATACAAATAGGCTATATTCAAGAATTATATCATACAGACTCCTCTGCAAAGTTTACATGCAAGCTGTTCTTGTCAAAATTAGACCCATTGTGATGATGCATCTTAATATTCAATCAGACTTTAAGTAAAGAGTGACAAAAGTCAACATATGGATGACAAGCTGTTTCTTCAGTAAATATTTCTCTGTTGTTGAACAGAGGCTTATGGCAGTTTAGGACGTGCTACACTAGACATTTCAGACTTAACTGCCTACAGGCTAATAAAACAATAACAAGGATAAAACAGCCATTCCAAAATCCTTGTCATTTACATCTGAAAAGATAATGGTCCCTCTATGTTCCATAATGCATCTATTGCTTCAACTTGCTTGAAAACTGACTCTAGCTGGTAGTGCTTATAAAGCGGAGGAACAGGATTTTTAGGTCTCAGCACTTTAAATGCATTTTCCTCCCCAAATAATGCTGAATGTTCCTATGCAATAAAAATTCCAACACAGACTCTGTTTGCAACTGATTCAGAAAAGTAGTACATAAACAGTGTATCACAAACGATGTTAATTTTACTCTATCACAAACTGTGTTAATTTTTCTCCTAATGCCCCAAAACAATAAACTGGAAGTTGATTGTGAAATGCCATTCTCTTTTACTGATGTATACTAACAATTGTATTATACTTTACGGAACAAAACAGAGTAAGAAAAAGCTACTACTTTTCCTCCTGACATTCTGGGATGGCACAAAAAACAGATGCAATGGTTCTGCAATCAGTTGTTAAAAACTCAAGAGAACCTGTGATGAACAGCCTTGAATACACATGGTATTGCTAAGTTATACATCAAGATTATAATAGCAAATATTGTTTCTCAAGCCACCTGAATGTTGTGTTAAGTTAAAACACAAAACCATAAAGTGAGGGTGTTATTGACATCGGGATAAAAGCACTCTTATCAAGTTCGGAAGTATTGAGGAACTAATACTAAAGCTGAAATTATGTCATTTGTGTGGTCACAAAAAAGTATGCCCTGAAATAAACTCTAAATATATTCCTTTTCTTTTTTTCTCAGCATGCAAATATGTACTGTATAATTTAACAGTCGTATTATGCAAATAAGAATCTTACCCTGAAGTAGGATCCACAGCAATTGCCTTAGGGTTATGAAGATCAAGATCAATCAGGGTAATGCACACTGTTCCGTTGTGATTACATGCAAAGATTCTGTCGCTGACATGATCCACAAAGTAAAAATTTCCAGTGAGCCAGTCAATAGCCATTTGTTGAACATCTGTCAAAAAGAGGAGAGATTATTGAATCAAAAGTGCAAATGCAATATGAATAACTGAACTGTTGGCTATTCCACTAAAACAGATGCTGTATAAATTCAAAAGAGCTCAAGACAGTGTTATAAATGGCAAAAGCACAAGGACATTCATTTATGCACATGGTATATAATAAGCAAGTCAATTGTTAGTCAAATACCAGCACTCACTGGTATATTACTTGATAGTTTAACATTTTATTTCTGCTTTAAGAAAGGAAGTCACAGATGCAACTGAAAAGATCTGAAACTTTCAAACATAAAATAAACCCCACTTGGTCAGGCATTCAAATGCTTTATTTTAAATTGAGGCAAACTCATGGTTTTTAAAGCTATGCCCAGAAGCAACACACCTGTTTGATATGCTTCCATGAATGATATTGCAGAAACACTGATTTGGATGGTTGTGTGTTGACAGGAGACTAGACCACGTGAAACAGCTGGCTTAAAGATGTTACTACTGTAGTCTATAGCTAGATTTGTAGGGTAGCTGCAAGAACACATGGAGGTTTTAACATGGATACTCATCTCTCATTCTCTTAAGTTTATTTAAAATAATGAAATATAGAGAGCAGATATTTTGCAGAAAGTTTGAAAACATTTGCATGTGTTTATGAAAATTTGTAATTGTCCATTGACTAACCTTGAGGCGGGGGGAGGCATTAAAAAGGATGTGTGAGAGAGAAGACTGATGGTTCAAGTTACAACTTAAGAGTACTAGAACTAAAACTTTAGGGCCAAAGTCAGTGCACACATGTATTTATTATTAATAGGCTGAGTTTTAACTCAAACCATCAGTCCTGCACATACAAATGCATGTACACAGAGCCTCTTACAAAGACATTTTTTTCCACCCCCCAGCTCAGCACCCAAATGTACTATTACATTTTGTTCATAAACAGTAAACACATACAAACGTATGCAAATTAGGGGTGACATGAAGTAGCATGAAGTCCATCAAATATTGGAGGGCATGGGTAGTGACCCCCTTTGTCTGCTGAACCTGGTATAAACCATACACTGCTGGCAAGGTGGAAAAATATAACAAAATCTGTTATTCCACTGGGCAAAAAGGTAGAGTTGGAGACTATGGAAACATGGGTGTAACTATAAATACGTGCAGTCACACTGGGTCCATTTGCCGGGGCGGGGGGCACACGTATGTAGCATGCATATACGCACTGAAGTGGAGTGCCCCAGTAGGGAGTCCATTCCATCTTCCATATCAGAGCCCATTCCTACCTGACTATGCTCCTGTATGGAAAACCAACCAGTATCATGCAACACTATACATATTTCACAGCAATGACTGTGAATTATCACTCTTTCAAAATTATTGGGGGGAAAATAAAATCTTCATTTTAAAACAGATGCAGTTCCTCTTTAAAAGACAATGGTGTCCAATTTGTTGTACTAACATAGTGGAGAACAAGGAGCATTTCTCAACATAAATACAAAAATTTCAGTTGACAGTACGGAGCTTCTTATTGCTCTTAGTCATCTTGGTGAAAATGCCCTATCATTTGAGACACTGGTAATTCATCTGCTTGAGAATTTACAACAATCCCTAAGCTTCTTCAATAGTTGCCAGAGCATAAAAATAACCTTATTTAGGGTGTTAACAAGTGAGATGGTAGCCCACACCAGGTAGGTGTCCACATGCCCATTTATTAGGTATTTGTTCCCACCGGTCACGTGGACACCAACCACTGTAGTCCCCACTTATAGCAGGAACCCAGAGCATGTGGAGATTGCTGTGCAGGAAATTTGTGAGCTAATGTGTGTCCACATGTTCATGTCCCATCAATTAAGTTGTAGGGATGTGTGAACACGGTTCGGATGTTTGGAGTTCGGACCGAACTCAATCTGTTCGGATGTCCGAACTGAACGTCCGAACCAAACTCGAAAATGGCCAAACAGTTTGGTCATGTTTGGTTGAGATCGGGGGTGGGAAAAATGTGAAATTGGGTGTGAAAAACGTGACTGGAAGGGGGAAGCAGCTGAGGAGCAGATTTCCTGGCACCAGGGGTGGAGACCAGGGGTTGTTTCAGGGCCTAATGATACCGATACTGAAAAAATCTTCGAATTCGGTATCGATAGCGCTATTTTCGAATATTTAGCCAAGTTTGGCAGAACTGAGCTCCACCAAGCTGAACAATGAAACCTAAACTCAGGTTTCGAACTGAACGACCAAACATCCGAACCGCATTCTGTTCGCACATCCCTATTAAGTTGCATGCAGCCTCCATGCATACAGGTCCGTCATAGCGTCACTGGCAAAAAGCCTAGAGTGTTCCAAGAAACAGCGACTTCCGGCCCCTCTCTCCACTCACAATCTCACTAGAACACAAGTAATATCTGTCCTTAAACGCCCACTATGCCATTTCCAAGCATGCGTTCTCCAGCTCTTCCTAGTTGGCAGTATATGCCTGATGCTTGCTCTTGCCAAGCTATTGCATTCTGTGTAACAACTTGCGTAGGATTACCATTGCAGGGGCCAAGGCTCAAATTGACAGCCAGGCAACAACCGCCACTGCTACCATCACCACACAATTGCAGTTGCTCTCTGTCTACAGATCAATCTGCCAATTTTGCATTCCCCACACCAATGAAGAGATCAAGGCCTTCATCGCTCTATGGGGGAAACAAAATGTCCAATATGCCCTACTGAAATGCTACAAGAATGAGGTGGTGTTCCAAGTGATCTATGTTCAAATGGCACAGCAGGAATGCACCTGGGACATAAACCAGTGCCAGAAGCAGACCAAGGACTTGAGACACAGATACAAAGAGATCCAGGACAACTCCGGCTGTGGGAGACAAACATTGTCCTATGACGAGCTTCTTGACTAGTTCCTCTGTGTGGATGGAGCCATCCATTGTATCCCACCTGTATGGCTGCACTTTATCAGAGGCCAGAAGCAGGTGGATATAGCCACCCCACCACTGCCCACTCCAAGCTCCTGGTCCCTGGTCTGAAGTTTGTATGGGTTGGCACCGACACAGACACCATAACTCTCATGCTGTATCTCCTCGAGCTTGAGAGCCAGCCCTTGTTCAAGGAGCCACCCAAGGTTCTGGTCAAGGGCACAGAGAACTCAGATGCCACTTTTGTAGAGGAGGCAGTGGAGGTAGAGGAGAACGGTAAGTTAATAAACTTTGAACGCGGGGTGTGTGTTTGTGTTCACACAGCTGCATGATAAAGGTTTCCATTTATTGTTATCTAATGATTTTAAATGTTTACTGTGTTGATAGGCCACAAGAACATGGAGGAAAAGCAGGAAAATTGCCAGGAAACAGCTCCACAGGACAGGAACAGTAGACATGTGAAGTGGGTGGGAAAGCACCATGGTGGGCTCACGGGAGCTGACGGCCAGGTGGAGTGCACAAATGGTGGTGCTTGATTTCTGTAGGTTCTTCACTACTCCACAGCGATCACTGGAGGAGAACTGCATGATGCCACCACAGCAAGTGCCCCAGCAGCATAGCCCAGGTACTAATTTACACTTCCCTTTGGGTGGGCGGAGGGCTGAAAATTGTGTGGGTGGGGCCCAGAAACACCAGGGTAAGAAGGTGGGTGGGATAGTCTGAACTAATGTCTTTCCTTGTTGCCTTGCTACAGATGTAACAGTGCAATGGGTGTGGACGGAACCCCCACAAGCACACAGCATTACCAGGAACTGCAAGTTTGCAACTGGTGGTGCAGGGAGGATTTGGCAAGCGAGCTTCTTGGGGAGGCCATGTGGGAGGATGAGATCCACGATACCATTAACAGCATGGCCAGGGAGTAGAGGCAGTTGCTGAGGTAGAATGCTGCAGAATACAAAGTTTTTACTTACAAGGCCTGCCTGAACTGCCAGCAGGAGAACAGGCACCGGGCCTGCCGCTGCAAGCAGTTTGAGTGGTTGAACAGCGTGATCGAGATCAAGAAGGCAAGCAAGGAGATGAGTCAGATGTGGGCACAGACGCAAATCAGTCTGTCCCAGTACATTCAGCTCCAGAGCTCCCTGCTCGAGCATTTTGCTGCTAGGACTGTGAGCACTGTTGCTCAGGGGCAGGAGCCATTTCCAAATCCCCATTGGCCATTCATGGTCCCCTATGTGGAGCTCAACTACCCACCCTTGTTCCCCCACAATCCTCTCCAACCAGGGAAAGAACCTGATCTCTCTCCACACTGCGTTCACACCAGGAAACTGTTCCCGGGCCAGGTATGTCTCCCCCTCGCCAATTGTTCCCACATTCCTCCAATAAACACTCCCTCCACCCACAGCCAGATCCATGGGAGGACGACAGAGAAAATGTCCAGCTGCCAGTCCTGCCCACCCAAGTGAATGTGCCCTGCTGCCCTCCAAAGGAGCAGGGGCAAGAAGAAACAGTTTTATTTTATTGTTTTAAAATAAAGTTCTTTAATTTTTCATAACCCATGGTTTCCATGCTTCTGGAAAAAGAGGAAAGTTTGGGGTGGATAGATGACAGCAATATGGCTACCATTGATTGCCCCGATACAGTTCGGAAATCCCTCCCACCAAATTCTCTTGAGTACCTTTGCAGGGTCAGTCACTTGTACCACCTGGTCCAGCAGCACTTCCACAATCGTTGTGCAAACCTCCACTATTATGGTGCCCACTATAGAGGTCCCAATGCCAAATTGCTGGACAACAGAGAGGCAGGAGTCTGGAGTGGCGAGCTTCAAGACAGCGATGGCAACACACTTATCCATGGGGATTGACAACTGCATCATTGTGCTCTGTTTCTCCAGCTGAGGTCTAAGGATCTCAGCTGTCTGCAGTACGAGCTGACTGGTCATCCTGAAGTTTGCAACCCAGTCAATGTCTCCCCACTAGGACAGCACATTCTCCCACCAGTCTATACTTTTCTCTTTCACCCAGACCAGCCTCTCAGTGGGTATGTCCTTCCATATAACATTGGGCATTGAAGCTGCATCTCCTGACAGGTACCTCTCTGTGCCCATCAGCTTCCCTTGCATGTGTTCGATCCTCCCCAGTGTGGTCCGTTGTCACCAGAGGTAGGCAAGTGCAGAGCAGAAACCACCTCAGTGGTGTTGTGTGCTCCACTACCTGATTCGAGCTTGATCGAGAGCCTTTCTGTGCCTTGACATCACTTCTTGCCAATGACAACACAAGGGTTGGATCTGTTCGATCCATTGTAGGTTCGGCTCAGCAGCAGAAAGGAAGGCCTGGAATCTCTTTGGGGAGACAAGTGACTTGGTGTTCAGGGAATGTTAACTGATTGAAGGAGAACTCGTTGCCCTATATGAAGTTTGGATACTCGGATAAGTGCAGTTATTACTGTATGTACGGAAATGCAGAAGAAGCTAGAGCGAGGGTACAAAAGGTGTATGTTTGACTGAGGGGTTTATGTGAACTGAGGGATTTCCAACAACACAGCAGGTGAGAGCCCAATAAAACTGTGTGCTGTTACCTGCCAGTACATCGCTGTGAGCCATGGATGCAATAAACTGGGTTGACAAGAGCAAAGACTGGTTGGTTTTAATTTCAATTTTTACTTTTGATTTCAATTTTCACTATAGGTGCTCAATAAAGTATGTGATTTGCTCAATAAACTCAGCATTATGTGCATAGCAAATGCTATTTCCAGCTCTTAAGTGCTGGCAGGTATACGTCTCATTGCATGGGCGGGGATAGCAGGTGCTGAACCACCTTCCAAATCTAAAGTCATAGGGTGAAAACAGACATGACACTAACCACCCTTTAACCACCCTTGGTGGTTATTTATGCATGTTTCAGGGCTGCATAGGGCACCAATACAGCCCTGAAACATGCATAAATAACCACCAAGGGTGGTTAAAGGGTGGTTAGTGTCATGCCTGTTTTCACCCATACCTGTAACAAAAGAAACCGCTGGTGCAGCTGCTTCTTTGCATGGTTTGCTGCAGCTGAGAGTCATCATACGGGACAGGATACTAGGGGTGGGAGGAGCTCGGTAGGGAAGAACACCTGCTAGTGTATTAGGCTTGTCATGCTAAGCCTGTGCGTGGGGGCTGCCTAAACACACACAGGGGGCTGCTCATTTATTAGGTTTTACATGCTATACATGTGAGTGGGGGCTGCATGGACCGATATCTATCTGTTTTAACTGTAATTAAAAATACATTTCATGTAAGATTTGTCTCTTTCCTTATGGGCCTTCAGATTGCTCTGCTATATAAAGTGGATACAACATACCTTTAAGCCGGTGCTCAATTTCTTACCATAAATGCACTAAGTAACAGGGCAGGCACTGTGAACTTGGCTCAGAAAGATAAACTGATGAGTGGCAATAAGTGAAGATTTATGAAATATGCATATGCTGAAATATGTAAACTAGGCATCGATACACTTGTGTTGTCCTTTGAAGGACTGATAATATAAAAAAGGCTTTACTTATTAAAATATCAGGAAAGAACATTGGCCTTGTTCCATTACAGCCATCACAATACACTGTTTACTACTGTCACTTCCACTCATGATCTATTTCCTCTTGCTAGTCCCTCCCACCCCCTTTTAATCTAAAGGTTATATTATGCTCCTTTACTCCTTGTTGCAACAAGTGCTGTAAGCATATTGCAATTGCCAAGGTAGAAAAGACAACTCTCAGATTATTAAAAGGAAGGCAAAAAACTATTTATATACTATTGGGGGAGAGCTAGATTACAGACTTATTATTTTTATTATTATTAACTACTGTCTATTACTACTAATCCAAAAGCAAAAATATAGTCCCAGGACCCCATTTTATTTATTAACTTTCTAATTTATTATACTGATATTATATCCTTTTAATTCTTCAAATTAGTGGTATGGTGTCCCAGTGTGCTAGGAAGGTACAAACACATAACAGAAAGACCATACGTGCACCAAAGAGACAATCCTTGAAAATAGACTGTACTAAAAGCTAGACTTTGTACCAAGGAACATACAGTCTAAGCAAAACTTCCATAATCTACCCAAATAATATTCTCTGGAAAGGAGAGGGTTTGTTTCCGGGTCCCGTAATACACGGTTTGTGTTTGATACTGTAGACGTGTAATATTACAGCTAGGTTAAATCTAGATATTATATATGTTAATATAAACAAAGTTAAGATGTTGCAATGATGAGACTCCATGAGTCCCACCTTCACTTGTAAAGAGTGCTGCGCTGCAACCGGATAGCCGGCAAGTCTGTCACCCATCGAATCTGGGGGTTCCTGACTTGCCCCAGTTGCATTCAGACACCAATTAGTACCCATATTTGACACAATGGGTATCAGACTCCAGGGTGCGAGCCGGGGAAAATGAGGAGGGAGGAAGCAGAAGACCAGGGGACGGGGAGAAAAGGGGTGTCCACAAGGCTACTCCCTGAAGCCTCTCAGTCGCTCTCCACTACCCAAGAGACTACACGCTCAGCATATCTACCAGACAAGCTGGTCTAAGAGGGCGTATGACTCATCATTGAGGTCAGGGGGTCAGGGGTCAGAAGGAGGGACCAGCCACAAGGGAGTGGGAGGAAATCCCAATGGAAGGGAAGCTGGTAAGGGGGATTAGCGACAGAGAACAATGGGAGTAGACCAGCAGCATGGAGCACTGGCAGGGATAGTCAAAGACACGAGAGCGGCAGAGTTAGTTAGTGACTGAGGAGCTGGAGGGGAACCAGCAACGGAAGCTGGAGGCAGGGTTAAGCAGAGCCAGAGGAGCTGGCGGGGAAGACCAGCTACGGAGGAACTGGAGGAAAACAAAATGGACACACAGTACACAAACTATGGCACATTTCTAGGAAGGGATCGACACAGGGGCTGTAAGGGAGGCCAGGGGACAAACAGCACACAACCCCCAAAACACTTCTAGGAGGGGATCAACACTAGGGCTGTAAGGGAGACAGGGAGGTAAGGGGAAAAACAGCACACAACCCACAATACGCTTCTTGGAGGGGGTCAACACAAGGACTGTAAGGGAGACAGAGAGGTACGGGGTTGAACAACACACAATCCACAGGATAGTTCTAGGAAAGGACCAACACAGGAGCTGTAAGGGAGGCAAGGGGACAAACTACACCACCGATCACAAGACAAAGGAAGGGATGGAGTAGTAACCAAAACACTGTACACAAGATGCTACGACGGCGGCGGCGGCGGCGGCGGCACCACACCCACACCCACACCCACACCCACACCCACACACACACAGGGTGGGTATGAGACATTGCCCCACAAGCTTCCTGGGGCCACACCAAGGCTTAAATAGTTCCTGTGGCCAATCAGGAAGCTGGGAGGCAGGGCTA
>QEPC01006430.1:5955345-5980754 GCA_003113815.1 Sphenodon punctatus | reverse complement strand
CGACGGCGGCGGCGGCGGCGGCGGCACCACACCCACACACACACACACACACACACACACACACACACAGGGTGGGTATGAGACATTGCTCCACCAGCTTCCTGTGGCCACACCAAGGCTTAAATAGTTCCTTTGGCCAATCAGGAAGCAGGGCTAGGGTAACTGGCTACAGCTGGGGGAGGCACGGCACACAAGGAACAGCCACACAGAAAGGGACAGAGGGAGAAAAACCAAGGCATTTACAGGCCCACCAGGTGGCACAGGGCACTAGAATGGTCTCCCACCCCTAAGGACCAAGGGTTCAAGGCCCAGCTCTGACAATGGGCTACCCAACTTCTCAGGCTGACTCATCTCACCAACAGGGTGCTGCTCCTCCAGTCCAGTTGCTGCTCCCTACTCCCTGCTCTTCCCCAGCCAGCCTGCATGCTGCCCAGCTGAGTTGGGGACTTCCTTGCTCATCTTTTTCTGAGTGGGGAAGGGATAGAGGAGGTCTCGTCCCACCTGTGTGCACCCCCTAATGGGAATGGAGGACCCAAACTGGGGTACATGAAGGACCCATGCACACCTCTGGTATGGACCCTCTTCAGAATGGGGGACCTATTAGGAGGGTGCACACAGGTGGGAAGAGGTCTCCTTGCTCCTCCCCTCAGGAAAAGTCAAGCAGGAAGTCCCCAGCTCAGGTGATCAATGTGCAGGCCAGGGAGGGGGAGGGAACAGTGACCAGGACCCGAGGAGCAGCAGCCCGGTGGTGAGGTGAGTCTGCTCAGGGAGCTGCAGGTGCCAGGATCATTGTTCTGGGGTGTCTTGGGGCATCCTGGTACACCCAGTAATAGCTGCAATTTTGGGCATCAGGCACCAATGGGGGATCATCAGGTGCCTGCTGGGGATGTCCAAAAATGTGGGTGTTACCTGCGGCTGGGTAGCAAATGTGCTACCCCCTGCAGCTCTACTTGTAAAATGAGATTAGGGAAGCAGCATGCTTGTATAGGGCCATTTCTATAGGACAAGTAAGTACTCTGGTAACATTAAACTTAGAGACAAAGAAATGGATGCTATAACCCTACTCAATCACATGGCTTTGGTATAGCACAGTCTCATGAGACAAATAGGTTTTCCTGAGTGGACAAATGCAGGCAGTGTGAGGATGGGTGTCCCAAGCCTGAAGAAGCATACATCCAACATATGATGGAGAAAAATAGGTACACTTCATGTCACCCATAAATTTGCATATTTTTATGAAAACTTGTAATAGCCCATTGACTAATTTCAGAGATGGGCTTGGGGAAAAGGATGTCTATACATGCAGGACTGATTGTTGAAGTTACAACCTGTTAAAAATCCAAACTCTCAAATATGTGCATTGACTTTGGCTCTACAGTTTTAGTTTTAAAAACACTCAGAGGCTTGAATCATCTCTCCCAAACACACTCACACCCCATCTACTTTGTTTTAGTTTTCATCTTGATTCCTCCAGCCTGGATGTTCTTTGATAGCAGTGCCTGCCCTGAAGCAATGAAGCAGCTGAGGCTATTAGAGGAATCACAGTATATTTTCAAATGAGACGATAGCCTGCTGGAGTCCTGATTCAGTCCATGCAGTCCCCACTCACATGTTTAGCGTGTCCAGCCTAATAAACAGGTAGCCCTCTATATGTATTTCATGAGCTTCCATGCACTTGTGGGCAGCCCACACCAGCAGCACTAGTGAGAATGAGAGTAGAGAGGGGCAGGAAGCGGTCGCTCCTTGGACACACTCTAGGATTTCTGCCCACAACATATATAAACGTACACGTTTTATACTTTTTATATCTTTGTAAGCCACCCTGAGTCCTTGTGGGAATAATAATAAATAATAATAATATATTATTATTAGCAAGCATTTATATAGCACCAGCAATGTACTTGGCACTTTACAAAGTAATTGAATAGACACGGTCCCTGCCCTAGGGCTTACAATCTGAGACACGGCAGGGGGAGGGGGGGAGATGAAGGAAGTGGAACAGAGGGAGAGACGAGGAGTGTAACATTAACGAGGATGCGAGGTCCCAGGTGCACACGCTTGGCTTGGTTACATCAAGAATGCTGTCTGGTTGTTCCCTGTGGTGAGGATATGAGTACACAGACCTCAGGTAACAGATTGTACTGGATGGAGGGTATCAACAGGAGTTAGGTGAGGGGAGCAAGAAGATCGGGGAGGGCAGAGCGGTAGAGGCGGGTCTTGAGGAGGGATTTGATGGTACGAAGGGAGGGGGCGAGGCAGATGTGGGCAGTGAGGAAGTTCTAGGCATGGGGGGCAGCTAGGGAGGAGGGACAAAGGCGGTTAGGGGAGAAGCGGAGGTGGGGGAGGATGAGAGAGGGGACAGAGGAGGAGTGGAGTTCACGGACTGGAATACGGAGGGAAATTAGCGCAGATAGGTGGGGGGGAACAAGGTTGTGAAGAGCTTTATAGGTGAAAACTAGGAGCTTGTGCAGGATTCGTTCAGGAAGGGGGAGCCAGTGAAGAGAGGAGAGGAGGGGCTACATGTGGTTGAAGCGACGGGCAAGTATACCACCTCAATAAAATACAAGTGAATAAATAATAATCATAATAAATAATAATTATTAATAGCAGCACATGGAGGTGCTATATGCAACCTAATTGATGGGATGCAGACATTCAGGCACACATTAGTCCACATTCACCTGGCACCTGCATGGTGGGCTCAAGATTCTTCGAGAGCCTGCTGTGAGCGGGGACTACAGGGTCTGGTGGTTGAAGGCCACAAGGCTGGGGCGGGTGAACACGTAATAAACAGGCAGGTGGACACCCATCTGGTGTGGGCTATTATAGGCTATTGTCTCATTTGTAGGGGTGGGACTTCACACAAAAAACTGGATACCGGTTTTACCGGATACCGGTTCCCAAAAAACCAGTTGACCGGATTAGAACCAGTATACCGGTACCGGTATTTTTCAATTGATTTCAATGGGGAACTGTCCCCATTGAAGTCAATGGGAAAAAAAACAAAACACTTTCCTTCCCCCGTCCAGGCTGCACAGGTGGAAGGGGGGACACCCCCCACCCACCCAGCCCAGCCTGAATATTTTTAAGAACAATTTTTAGACAAAGTCCCTGCTAGTGCGGGCTCCGGGCCGCTATGCAGTCGCCGCCACCTGGAGCTCAAAAGGTAGGCGATCTCTGGGAGGGGGGGTAGGGTAATGCCTGGGGTGGGGGGTGTTAATCCACCCCCTACCACAGGGGTCACCCTAGTAGCTGCTGGTGCGGGCTCCGGGTCGCCGCTGCCACCATGGCGGCGGCCCAGAGCCTGCACTAGCAGGGACTTCGGCTAAACAAATTTTCTTTAAAAATCCAGGCTGGGCAGGCTGGGTGGGGGGTGTCCCCCCCTTCCACCCGCGCAGCCTGGACGGGGGAGGGAAAGTTTTTTTTCCCCCTTTCTTTCTTTTACATTGCGGCCATTCATTTCAATGGCCGCAATGTAAACAAATCCGGCATGGGGAACCGGTACCGGTACCCCCAATTGCTGGATTAATCCGATACTGTCAGTACAGCAAAATACCGGCAGTATTGGATACTGGGGGAACCAAACTTCCCAGCCCTACTCATTTGTTAACACCCACAATTCTTTCTGATTGGATTAATGAGGTGCTAATTAATTATCCCCTTTGTCTGCTGAACCCAGTACAAGCTTTACATTGCTAACAAGGTGGTGCAAGATAACAAAACGCATTACTGTACCAGGCAAAAAGGTACTGTTGGAAGGTATGCTGCAGCAGTTCAAGGTTTGTCTGAGACAGACAGTACACCAGACACTGGGAAAATGGCATAAAGAGAAGCAGCTTTGAGGACTCAGTGTTTTGTGTGACTGCAAAGGTTACATTAGTTTTGCCTTGGGGAGTGCACTGCCTAAGCTTATTGCTGTTTCCCATTAAATCTGTAAATAAATGGATTTCTGCAAAGCACTGTAAAACCCTAGTCCTCAGCAGGGAACCAACCATGGAAAGGCCACAAAAGATTCACTACTCAGGCAAAAGTGAGCAGCAATATCTAATTCTTTTAAAACTTACCAAGTTATTTGCCTCAGTAATTTAATGTGCATCTGAGTCCCACAGATCAAATAGATAGTGCATGAAAAATTACAAAGAAAAGAACACAGATAAATGATTTAGCAGTTTTTTGCCGTAATGCATAGATCAATGCATTACGTAATGCATAGGGGTGGAATAAAGAGGCTTTCCTGCAAAGTAAGTAGTGGCTGAACAGATCATGTTTAGTTTTATTAAAATTAATACCCAAATAAAATATAACAACAACGAAGATGGGAAGTGAGTAAATGATTACAGTAAAATGCAGCCACTATTTAAGAGACAACAATATTTACCCAAACAGTTTCATTAATATAAAGCACTATGAATTGAAATCACAGTCTCCAGTTTATAGTGGACAGACAGTGACCACACAAAAAAAACAAAGCAGAACAACTTAACAATGTTAAGAATGGGCACAGTGAATGGGTTCCTCTCTCTACGACCAATGCTATCCCTTCCAAGTGTTGGCAGATTGCAAGGCAAAGCCCAGTAATAGTGCCGTTCAAGCACTACTCATACTGCAGCTGTATATGTGGGGGCACAAGCCAGAACATACTTCTGATATGTTACCAGCCTGGGGAAAGACCCTGTGTGGTATACAAGCTCGCAAATCCTCATCAACAAAGGTTGGCCCAATTATAAAACATATCATGTGATCTTCTCCATCTCCTTCTGCTACTTTGGGGACCAACAGGGCAACCCTACACTGAAACTCTACACACTTCCACCACCGAATGTACTTCCACCACTGGCTCTCATGAAAATCTTGGTGATGATTGGCAAAGCACCCTCACCCACCAAAAGCCCCCAGCCCCACGGATTTCCCCCCCAAACCCAGTGCCACTCCAACCCCCACTACCTTTGCCCCTCACTTAGGCACAGCCAGTCCCCTTTTACTCCACAGTACCCAGCCCAGACCCACAAGACACCCGCCGAATTCACAACCAGCTCCAAAGCACCACCTCACTCATTAAAACCCCCAGCCTCTGACATTTGCCCCCCAAACCCAGTGCCACACATCCCCAACCAGTGCCAGACCAGTACACTACACCCAACTTCAGTAGACGCTTTACTAGTTTTAGAAACTCCATGGATCTTTTTCTATTGACTTCTATGGGGAAAGGCTCCTGTTGTCTTCAATGTGAAATGAAACAAATGAAACAGAGCAAATATTAAATTAAACAAAAACTAAACAAAAGTAAATTTTAAAGTCCATTCCTATCTGTCAACAGTAACAAGAGGAGGCATATTTCATTGGGCCAGTCCTTTTGTTTAATGGACCCAAACCATCTCTGTTCTGGTTAGCAGCCATTCCGGAGCTGTGTCAGATTGTGGTGACAGTCACCAGTCCAATAACAATTTCTGAAGTCAATGAAACTCACGGAGAAGTTGTACTTTAATCAAAGAGAGATTTTTTTAAAAACACATTAATCTTGTGGTTGGAGCCTGGTGCCAGTCAGAACTATAACCACCAGTAACCAAAATATCTTCCCTTTTGTGGGATAGAAAGACAAACATCCATGCTGGTTCCCCAAAACAGGTTCCTCTTTGAGATGGTCGGACCACGAAATTGGAAAAGGATCAGGGCTGGAAAAGTCCCTATGTTAAAAAGAACCAGGATGGAAACAGAAACGCCAGGCAGTCTCTTACGGATAATATAATAGATGTTTTAACATGCTCTAGTTCCATGCTGTCAGTTATACCGTTCTAATACCCACATTGCAACATTTCTGTGTTCATTCTAGCTTATTAGTGACACTTAAAAACCCAATAAATCTCATATGAAGTTAGGAATCCAGGCTTTAACAGGTCCCTAGCCTAAACCTCAGTTGCTTAACATGTTCCCACACCTGCCTGAAGCCTCCTTTCCTTCCATAGTTTATATGGCTCTGCAAGGAAGAGGCATTGCACGACAGGCGATCTCTCCTCCTTTTTCCTACAGCAGCACTTTGACATTCATGGCAACTGTGATTCTCGGAAGAGGGGCCATCTACTACTGGCTACAACAGGACTGAAAGCAGCTGTTCATTAAGAGCTGCTGTGTTGAAAGCTGCAGGCAGACAGCATGGTGGGCTGGCATTAGGAGGGAGTCACTCTCTGCATTTGCCAGCCTCATTCTATTCAATGAGCCAGCAGCTCAGAAATAGCAGGCAATTGTCCTTCCTCCTGCTGCTGTTTCCCCCCACCTTCTCCTCCCTTTTCTTCCTTCCCCAAGATCTCTTGGAGACCAGGGGAGGGTAGAGGGGAAGCACCAGGTGCTTTATTGACATTGTCATTGCTGGAAATGCAAGCCCTTGGAATCCAGAACATGGTGTATTTAGCAACATAGAGCTAGCATATGGTATAGTACATTGAAATGTGGTGCCATACTGGGGAAAGTGCTTTCTTCTGGAGAGTTTGTGGGTATGAGTTCGACTGGGGAAAGGTTTTATTAGAAAAATAAAAATCAGAAAAACAAGAGCAGCCAATCCTCTTCCTAAAAACATGCTTCTTGTAGAAAGCTAAATAAAGTAGGAATGATGGATCATAATATCAATAGGAGGGGAAAGTTCAGAAGAAGCAAATATGCATAATTCTTTAGTCTACTGCTGTGGGAAAGAAGGGAGGTATCTCCCAGAATGCAATGCTTCCTCTCTGCTGAACAATACACTTTCTAATAGAAGCACTTTGAGGCAATATATCACATGCATTTAATAGGCCTAGAAGTTCAATACACTTTAGCTACTCACTTGATAGCTGTAAACATGTGTTGTGTATTTTGTGATTTGAAGGATTGCTTGTTCTTCTTGTGTTGCGCCTGTCCTTTGCATTGCATACCCTACTTGTGAATTATGCATGGCAAATTGCTCACAAGAGAAGAAAGTTGTAATGAATTGTCAAAGTTCACCTCACTCAAAAAAGCGCATTGCACACTTTTCTAAGTACATGAAAAAGCCACTTAACTAGTAGATGCATTTTTTATTAATCAGGCTTTTAATCTCTGCAGTGTTTCGCTATCACAAAAGAACTAAGCGGCATGTTAAACTACTTTGAATTCTGCAGCTCTAAAGTTACCACACAAGTTGGCTGCAGCATACCCTTTAAAAAGGCTTCTTTTTGACTAATTCTTTTGAAAAAAATAATTCAAACATACTTTGTAGTAAGGAAGTTAACTTTACAGCTTTTACCACATAGTTCTAAATTTATAGATTAAAGGCTCAGTTCTGTACAGGGTGATGATTATCTCATTCATTTGTTTTTAACAAAATTAAACATTTTCCAGTCGCACACCTTAGGTCTACAGCTTCAAGAATGATGAAAAAGGTTTGAATCTCAGAATACCCATATTTCTCTCTGGTGATACAGTACACATCCACTGGGCTCGATCCCATGCCTTGCGGATCATGAGCGCACATGTGCACAGCCGCACGCAAACCGCAAGGATCCGCATTGCGGGCACATTGTGCCCTGTGGAAACCGCGTGCATTGTTCTTTTTTCATGGTGAGGCAGGACACTTCTTCTAGGATTTGCTCCTAATTCTATTTTATTTATTTTTGATTTTACTATTTTTCTACCCCGACCCCTTTTGCTCAGAAGCAGCTCGGCTAATAAGCCACCATGTTTTTTTAAAATTATTATTATTTTCCAAAAATAAAAATATCCTTAAGTATTCTAGGAAAAGAAGCCCAAAAAGGCATTTCCTCCACAAATGAATTCTATAATCTGAATTACTCAACAAAGGACTCTCCAAACTCTGAAGAGGTTAACAGACCTTCCAACATTCCAAGTGCCTAAAGAGGGAGGGAAGTCAGGCTATTGGCCCTTGGAAACCACACACTCAGGTGCTTGAAAAAAATGCAAAAATGACCCCATATTCAAACAATGGGTATTTTCAGACGTTACGAGATCACAGTCAACCACGGTCAATTCCCGGTGGTGGCTGTGATCACGGCTCGTCTGTTGAGGGGAATGGATGTTCCCCCCCAGAAGTTACCACGGCGTGGAATCACATTCACCACGCGAGCGGCCGAAGCAGCGGGACCGGAGGCCGTCACGTGTTGAATGTGATTCCAAGAAGGGAAGAACCCCGCCGTCACATCTGGTCAGGAACCACGGCCCGGGATCACCGGCGGGATCCCAGGCTGTGGCGAATTCGGCCAGACACTGTGGCCTCATTGGCCCCACTGCCCGCCCATCTTCCCAGAGAGTGGGCGGCGAGGAGCATGGAGGGGGCGGGGCCGTGCGGCCACACGTTGCGCCACATGGCCCCACCCTCTCCCAGATTCCCTGCCGGGATCCCCCAGCACATCTGATACGGCGTGACGGGGTCATCCCGGTGGGGGATGATTTGGATGTTTTCGGTACGGGGCCAACTGGCCCCGTAACATCTGAAAACACCCCATGTCTGTTTTCACCCTATGTAAACATGTCCCTCCACATACTCACCCAATTTAGTTGGGGGTGGGGGGCGAATGAATGTCTGGTTTCTTAATTTTAATCTGCTGGGCTGATTGGCTTTCAGTGGGATTTATTTCTCCACACAGTTGTACGCTGTTTTCTGAATTTCTGTGTTCCGAAGTTCTGAAAATTTCTGAGCTCTGAAATTCCGTTTCCAAGTTCCAGAACTTCAGAAACAGTGCAGAAGGACCACCGAGTACCTGGGCTGATTACCCAGGACTTTGAAAACTGGCCCATGTACCCAGAAGTACATTCAGTACAGCCCTAATTATAAGTAATGATTGATGCCTTTCTGCTACTGAACCCAAAATTGCCTGTGGCAATTCCACACTCAGAGTACAGAATTTGAATGAAGAGTGTGGCCTTTAAAAACCCAATGATGGTGTCCTTGTCTCATTCCAGGATGCACCAACAAGCAGAATCCGCTTTTTCTAATTCATTTCTTAGAGAATTCCGCAGTTTGCTTTTTCTAATTCATTTCTTGGAGAAGTATGCTGTACTCTGCTCACTAGTTTAATGGCTGTTTGTCAGGTGCTGTAGCAGCGGACCACTAGCAGCATTCAGTAGCTAAGGTTTCAGTTAGGTACTGAGTGTCAGGGTCATGGAGTAAGGTGCGTCTGGGATGTGGGTGTACATGGGGCTTGGGGAGGACGGGGTTCAGGGACAGAGCTGAGAGACACAACAGGAGGCTGAGAGGATGAGCAAGATAAGACCAAGAGGGGGCAAGGGATCCAGAGACAAGCGAGACAAGGTACAACTAGAGGGGAGCAAGGACAAGGGGCAATAGGGGAGCAAGACAAGGACTAAGAGCAGGAGTAAGAGCAAAAAGGGTGCTGGGAAGGAACAAGAGGCCATCTGGTATAGAGGGGCTCCAACTTGTGTTTGATTTGGCTGGAGACAGATTGGGACTGCTGTTAGTGTATCGTGCACCCACCTGCACAGCAGCATCTCTACATGCTCTAGCACAGTTGGTGCTGGAGATGGTCTTGCGGTCCCCAAGGATAGTAGTCTTAGGGGACTTCAACATTCACACAGATGCCAACCTTTATGGCGCAGGGCATGAGTTCATGGTCACCATGGCAACAATGGGCCTGTCTCAGGTGATGAGTAGCCTGACACTGAGGGGGCGGAGCATACTCTGGGTTTGGTATTCTGAACCAGCCTTGAAACAGGGGCTCCGTTAGCAGGGGATGTGTCATTGGTGCCCTTGTCATGGATGGATCATTACCTCCTGAGAGTTTGTCTCCTGGTACACGTCTGCCCCCAGAAAGGTGCAGAACCTATTTGATTGGTTCGTTCCCAGAAACTTATAGAACCAGAGAGGTTCTGGACTGCTCTTGGGGAATTACCCTCTGACCTTGATGACCATTCTCTCGATAACCTTGTGGCTTTTCGGAACACCTTGCTGACTTAGGCCATCGACAGAAAGGCTCCCAAGTGTCCGCTTCCCAGGCGACATCGGTGCAGGGCACCATGGTTCACGGAGGACCTCAGGCAGCTGAAGCAGGAGGGGAGGCGTTTAGAGTGACGCTGGTGTTGTAACCATACTGAAGATGACAGACTGTGACATAGAGCTAGCTTAAGAGCATATGCTGTGGCTGTACATGCAGCAAAGAAGAATTTCTTTGCTGCCCTTATAGCATCTGCAAAGTTGCCTCCAGCTGAGCTTTTCCAGGTGGGGAAGGGGTGGTCGGTCTGGCCTGTCTCCACTTAGAACTGGATTCTTCCAGTGTTCACTGTGACATGTTTATTGATTGCTTTGCAGAGAAAATTTCTCACATTCACGACTGCTTCGACGCCACACATAGTGCAGTGGTGGAACCAGAGGTTATGGATGCTCTGCCTTATCTGGTTTTCTGACAAATTTTAGTCTGCATTGCCTGCTGATGTTGGTGATATGCTTGGGGCGGCTAGGGACACATCTTGTGAACTAAACTTCTGCCCAGTCGGGAGACACTGGGCCATTGCTGGTGGGGGTGGTCAATGCCTCCCTTCAGGAGGGCAGAGTTCCAGAGTGCCTTAAGGAGGCTGTGGTGTGGCCTCTGCTCAAAAAAACATCCCTGGATGTTTAATCCATGGCCAGCTATCAGCCTGTGTCTAACCTTCCCTTTTTAGGGAAGGTTATTCAATGGGTAGTGGCTCAGCAGCTTCAGACACATTTGGAGAGCATCAATTTTCTAGATTCATCATGGTCCAGCTTTTGACTGAGCTATGGCACTGAGACTGCACTTGTGGTCTTGGTCAACAACCTCCATTGCGAGTTAGAATGGGGTCAGTCTACTCTCCTGATTTTGTTAGACCTATCGACGGCTTTTGATACCGTTGACCATGTGGTGTTTGTAATGCGCTTGTGGGAGGGGACAGGATATAAACTTTGGATAAATAAATAAATAAATAAATAAGAAGTGAAAGACTGAGCTTAGGGTAAGGGAGCAGAGATGAGGGCATAGACATAAGGACAGGGAAAAAAACCTCTAGCATAGATCCATGATCCTCTGCATTCAATTTGTATGCAGCTCTTGAAGCTTGGAGTAATTATCAAAGAGGCCCCTGGGAAGGAAAAGGTTTTCTATCCCTGTTACACAGTAACAAATACTTTAATATATTTATGTTGCAATTTAAAATATTTGTAATTATTTATAATATTTAATGTGCACATCATTCATTACCAATGCTTAGGGTTACCATACCTCCCCTTTAAAAGAGGATGCTTATGAAAGATACATGTTGCAGGACTGCACCGGAACCAATGCAGCCCTGCACCATGTATTTTTCATAGGTGTCCTCTTTTAAAGGAGAGGTATGGCCACCTAGAATGCTAAATATGTTTAAGTTCACAAGTATTGGGGGAAACCATAGAACTGTGCTATTTTAACTACCACCACTAAGGATTCAGTAAAAGCAAAACTGTCCATTGTCCTGAGTATTTCATACATCGTTTGATTTTGCCAGCAGCTAAATTGATAGACTACAAGCAAGAAGTTTTTTTTGAAAAAAATCTATCTACATTCTTAGTAGAAAAATGCACCTTTTTCATGTTGCAAGAAGCTTGTATAGTTTTCAGTACCTTAGAAATGTATTACACAACACAGTTTGAGAAACCCTGCATTACAAGAGTATTTATTCCTTAGGCACCTTTTGGTGGACAAATAGGGTTCTTGCATGGTTTTGCATTCCAATCAAAACAAAGGCATCATTTGGATGCAACATGTCTGTCATGCCAGCTATGGGCAGAAAGACCTGCCAAGGCTCCTTTTTAGTACGGAATCCAAAACAGCCAACCTCTGTATATTTAAGCTCCGCAGAAATTGAAGCTTCTAAAACTTCAAAGCTATTTAAAAGATTTCCTGCTCCAAGTACCGAGTGTCGTGAGTGCTCTCTGGAGAGTTTCAGGATCCACTAAAGGTTGACAGGCACAGCAATCTAAATAGCAATTATCAAGGGAAATATGGTTTTGTGCTGTTTTTTAACACCTGAACACAGTCACTTTCACAGTTCTAATAGCATCCAAGAGGCTTTATATTGGCTATAGTAAAAGAGCTCTCCATTGACATCAGAGCTGTGAATTTTTATTTCCAATTTCATGTTGAGGTTGCTGAATTTTTCATTTTGGCCTTATTTCCATTAGCCAGTGGAAATGGGCCAAAATTAACTACCAACCACTTCAATGTGAAACAGAAAAATAAAGTTCACAGCTCTGGTATCAGTGGTGGGTTATTTCTCAAGATCTGATGCCCTACAATATTTATAAATGAACTCTTGAAAATAAGGTACAATTACATGCTGTGGATATGCAAAGTATTAAAAAAATGACTAGGGGAATGGTTTATTTTTGCCAAAAATGACAACAATAAAGAATAGAGTGAAAATGAAAAAGCTCTTCATTTAGAAAGAAAGAAAGAAAGACTTGCCTGGAATTATATGTTTTGTACTTGTAATTTTTTCCGCTATAGCATATCTCTGTAAAGAATAGCACAAGAAAGTTTGTGGGGAACTTCAGCGTAGTAATGTTGTGTTTAGCTCTAGATACCACAGCCATTTAACCACCATTATAAAGGCTGAAGTATTCTTTATTGTTATCTACCTTTATTCTTTACCATGAATCTATCATGATTCAACTGTGTCTTTATTCGAGGCGGAGGGGGAACTGTATCTCCATGCCAGATATCAAATGCAAAGTTGTGATGTACCATGCAAATCTGACAGGGGTATTTTCCCTTTTGTTGAGGCTTATCATGTTTTAATCAGAGTAGTTTCTGCCACCTGATTCTGGGAACCTATAATTATCAATTTTTAAAAAGACAGACTCAAAATTGTGTACGTACAGAGACCAGTGTGGCTTTATGTTACCTCTTGCAAATCTCAAAACAGATTTTTAAGTATATGACTAAGATTAAAAGCTTTCAGTGAGTGGAAGCAAGTTTCTTTGTACCTAAGAGACACCACATTTAAACTGAGGATTGAACTGGTTTTTAAAAGGATTTTTTAAATGCATGGAAGAAATTCAATTTAAAAACACCATGGTTTTATGTGGTCACTCACTGTGAATGAAGGAGGGTTTGAATCTGCTTTTTAGAATTTACTTTTTCATTTGCTTTTTATTCTCTTTAATAGGGCTGTAGCAGAATGTCGCAGTTTCCACCAGAAACAGCGTTTCTGCAATTAGTGGTACGACAAGGCAGAGGCTTTCATTCCGCTAGTTTCATTTCGCTACTTCCGCAGTTCCGCTAATTTCATTCTGCTACTATCACAGGTGTCGCAAAATAGCGGAAACATGACATTTTCGCTACTTCCGCCAGTGCCACAAAATAACGGAACAGCAGTTTTCCGAGAGTTTCCACAATTTTTCCACAATTCCGCAATTTGCAGAATGCCGGCGGAATTAGTGGAATGTCCACAGAAAAGTCATGGTGTGGCACGGGCAATTCAGAAATGGTGGAATGGAATCGCGGTGCGGTAACAGCTGCTGCCACATCAGCCCTACTCTTGAACACAAAGCTTTGTTAAAATGAGTGATGGGAATACTGGCCTAGAAGAAAAAATAAAAGTCTAAAACTTCAGGCCAAATGTTGAACCAAACCCAAATCAGTCATTGATTTATGACAGGTTGACTAAATAGCCCTTGATAGACCAGCTCCATACCATTCTATCCCTCGGAGACAAGTCCTTGTAGCCTATGCTGAGGTCAGGGACCCATGTTCACTGTGTTTTCCTGATTGGTGGCAATGGGGACCCTGGCTGGGGTACAAGAACACTGGGCCAGTTTGTATGCCTTCCTGTCAGGACTTGCGTCTCCTTGCTGGCTGGAATGCATGGGCTGGCTATAGTACCCTCACTCCTCTGTAGCATTGCTGCTTATACTGGGTTTCCGGATCATTACCAGCCTCTGGTTCCTTGTCTTGTTTCCTGAGCTCTCTCCTCGCTGCGCTGCCGCTGCTCGTCTGGTTTACTTAGTTACACAAGTCTATATTTACTGTGATTTACAGTGTTTGCCTCTTTCCCCTGAGTCCTCTTGTTATCAGTATTCCCTGTACGAACTATTCCCTTAACTACCCCAATGTTGTGTCTTGTCCTCATTCTTGTTATCCGCTGGCCTCCCTGCTGCCCTCTTTGGTTTCCCTACACCCTTCCAACTCTCTGATTTCCCCAGTGTTTGGCCCCGTTCCTTCTCTCTCCCTCCCCCCCTCTCCACTGTTACTAGAGCATTTCTCTTGGATTAACTCAGCTTCCCTTTGATGATTTAGGCCTTGGTCTCTGAGCCCAGCCACCTAAGATTCTGAGGGAATATGTTTACACCCTTTCTGGTGTCTCTCCACTCCTTACTTCACCTTCCTTTCCCTCCCTTACACTTACATGGTACCTGTGTGGATATTTTGAATGCTTACATAAGTAGTTCCTTTGACCTCAAAAGGAAGAACTCATTGTGGTAGGCGATGCCCTCACTCAGGTAGTTCCCCTCTGGATCAGACCCCCAACATCAAGGTTCACACAGGGAATTAGCTCTCGTTCAAGTTTATTTACAGTGTCCATCCTCCACCATATATAAAGCAGTCATATTCCCAGTAGCAGCTCACCATGAAGATAATGCAGGTCCCAAATACAGTCCAACCCTGGCTTAGCCTTCTTTGCTCTTTTTAAATTTATTTATTCAAAACTTATATCCCGCCCCTCCTGCCCAAAGGCAGCTCGGGGCGGCGAACAACATGCACAAAAATAATAATTCAAAAATAAAACATTTAAAAATAAATCTACACATTTTAAAACAAGTAATAAAAACACACCCTCTTGACTCTGTTCCCCATCTTGCCTCTCAAGCAACTCTCTTCCAAATGAGCCAGCCAGAGGCGTTTTACTTCTTGGCTAACATAGCCACTCTCAACTTAGGTGTAAACCTCTAGGCCCAGAGCTAACCTCTTGAAGGGCCAATATCAGTATATGCCTCTGTGCTGTAAGTTTTTTACCATGATACTGTCAATCACAAATAATCTTCTTTCCCTCAAGGAAGCCCAGTCTTCCTAAGTGTGCAGGATTTGGATTCCAAAAATTGTGTACCAAAGGGGGAGAAGCCATACAACAGCTGTCCCTAGAGTATAGGAATGAGTGGCAGATTCACTGGAGACAGTACTGCTCCAGACATCAGTTCATCCCTGAATCTATTTTGGGGAGTGATGCTTTGGGCATGGGGATAAAAGATATTATGGTGACAAGGGATGTATCATGGGATTCTATCACTGTAGAGAGGGATTATGATTATTACTCTAAGGCTACCACTTCTTTTCCTCTTTTCTTGGAATTTGCAGTGTTTTGAAACCATGTTTCCTGCCTCTTCTTGCATAAGCCTAATGCCATGTCATGTTCCCCTAAGCAGTTTACTTCGCTGGTGTCCATGTGCTTGATGGCACAGCTATTTATGTTAAATTATGCTTTACTTTTAAGATTAACAGCAGATGACTGTTCATTTTAACGGAAGTATTCCAAGAAAAAATTGAGGTTCTTCTCCCAGATTTCTATGTTCTCTTGCCATTGGTTTTACAAAGGTGTGAAGGATCCAGCTTTAATTTCCAAACACATTCCTTAGTTTATTCATGCTATAAAACGTTTCCTAACTTTCAAAATTTCAGGCTTCTGGAATGAGGGAAATGGGTACAATTTTAATGTAACACATCATTTTTCACATCTTTGGCCATGCTCTACTGTATGTTACAATAGATCATGAAGGGGGGAAATGTTAAACTTGCCAAAACAATAAAATAAGATAATGACCTTCTGGATGGATTGAAAAAAATCCTGAGAATTAAACATTTTGTAGTGAGCGAATTTTCTGATGCCAAACTCTTGTCTGATACAAGAGAGAACAATGGAAACCCATTGTATCTCTAATTGAGTTTCAAACATATTGCCAAAGGATTGTAAACTTGTAATGGGGTCCCAGTAGCTTGGCATCTATGCTGAACAATAAAGGCAGATTTATAGAGGTACAGAGCAATAACAGTCTTTCTTTAACTGCACATTCAAAAAGCTTCTTATAAATCTGTTCAGACAATAAATCAGAACTGGTTATTTACTTCAAAGCAGTTAAGTCATCTGCTGTTAATCTTAAAATTAAAGCATAATTTAGCATCAATAGCTATGCCATCAAGTCCATGAACTTCAGTGAAGTGAACTGCTGAGGGGAACCTGACATGGCATTAGTCTCCAATACTTGGTTATCTTAAGTGCCCTTCCTCAAAGGCATTGTCTGACCTTCCAATTTCTCATCCGAATGTGAATTCCCATTCTGCTTGCCTTCTGTGTCATGAACTTCATGAAAATAGTTTCTTTGCAAAAAAAAATAATGCTGTCACTTTAATGTTTTCCCATACAGATGCTAAGCAATAGATAATAATTTTTTTAAGATGTATCATTTTTTAAAATTAAATACAGATTTTCTTTTGTAGTAAAATGTTATTAAGGAAAATTACTTAGGAGGAAAAGTAAGAATATTTTAATACAGTAGGTGAGAAGAGGTACCTCAGATATACTTCTATGGGGATAATATAAAGGCTATTTATTATAGGGATGGGCAAACAGAACGGAGTTCGGAAATTCGGTTTGGTTCAGTTCGATTTGAAATTTGAGTTCGGAAATTCAGTTTGGTTCAGTTTGGTTTGAAATTCGAGTTCAGTTTGGAAGTTCGGTTCGGTCGACCGAACAGACCGAGTTTGGTTGAATTCCGAACTTCTGAACCAAGCTCAGCCATTCAAACGAAGGTTTTTGTGTTCTATTAGGGATGGGCGAACAGAACGGAGTTTGGAAATTCGGTTCGGTTCAGTTTGGTTTGAAATTCGAGTTCGGTTTGGAAGTTCGGTTCGGTCAACCGAACAGACTGAGTTCGGTCCGAACTCCAAAATTCCGAACCGCGTTCGCCCATCTCTAATTTATTACTTTTAGCTTTTTAAAGAGGAAGACCATCTTTAAGGGCTTATCGTACCAGGTGGGGATTGCCCAAGAAACAAAATTGGGTAAAAGAAACAAACTTTCTTTGCGAGGTGGCTCCATGGCCCAGCCCGGGATGCAAAACCGCAGCAGCCTTTCCAGGTCAGCGAGTGGCACAGAACAAACATGCCTGCCACCGGGAAGCTGTTCCACCTCCTGCACCACCTCACAACAAACATGCAGGCAGCAGGCTCTTCCCCTGCCATGATGTACAGTCATGGTACATGATTGCTATGGCAGCCCCTGCTCCGCGGATGGCAGGGTTGAACAAATGTGCTGGCCCATGTGGGTGGCCCTTGACCTGGTATGCAACTCAGAGATTTTCCCAAAGATGCATCCCAGACCAGTCGCCTATCCTCCCCGGGACAGAAGTGGGCCCACATCTGGCGGTATGGGACTCTAGACACGCGGATGAGTCCTGGCCCACAATGGGCCAGCGTCTCATTTGTTTTTACCCACTGATTCACAATCCTTGAAGAACACTCTATTTTTCTAGTTAAATTAGCGTAAGAAAGATACATGCATGTCTTAATATTCTAGGCTGCATATATTCTTCATAAACAAACATACCAATTTGCTATTAGTTATGCATGGACAGGCCCATATTAAGTATAAAAAGTGGTGGCAACACTAGTTTTAGGAATTCAAGTTTTGGTTCTTTCCACAAAAAGAACTAGAAGATTCAGATAACTTAAATTTTCTCATGCACTAATATTGTTCTTCACTAGGCATTTCCAATTGAAAACACTCATTTTTTTTTCCCCTTTAATGTGGATAATATGAAGAGTTCTGGGCATAAAACAGGGAAAAAATGTAACAACAAATATAGAAAATGACACCTTATGTAGCAAGGTTTATAGTGTGAAATATTTCTAGTTTGCTGGCACATAGGAAAGTGATTTTTTAATTGAAGCAATGGTTTTATTATTTATTATTATTAACAAACATTTATATAGCGCCAGCAGTGTACCTGGCACTTTACAAAGTGATAAAATAGACATGGTCCCTGCTCCTAGGGCTTACAATCTGAGAGACAGGAGCTGGGGGAGAGATTTAGGAAGGGGAACAGAGGGAGAGACAAGGCGTCTAACATTCATGAAGATGCGAGGTCTCAAGTGCACGTACTTGGCTTGGTTACGATGAGAATGACAGCAGGCAGGTCCATGTTGCAAGGATAAAGGTAAACCGATCGTAGGTATAGGAATAGTGGCTCAGCAGGATAAAGAGTCAGACAGAGCAGAGCGAAAGAGGTGAGTTTTAAGGAGAGATTTGAAGGTATGAAGGGAGGGGGCAAGGCGGATGTGGACAGGGAGGGAGTTCCAGGCATGGGGGGCAGCAAGTGAGAAGGGACGAAGGCGCTTAGGGGAGCAGGGAAGACGTGGAAGGGTGAGAGAATTGTTTTAGAATATAATTTATATCTTTACACATAGTAGTTGATTATAAGGATATAAGAAGCTGCCTAACTGAGTCAGACCAATGGACCATCTTAGCTCCAGTATTGTCACAACCTGACATGGCAGCAGTGTCAGCACAGCAGTAGGGTTTCAAATCCAGCTCTCCAGGATCCCCAGCAGAGGCCTCACCCAGGCATGCTACCTGAGACCTTCCCAGGATCCCTGGCAGAGGCCTCACCCAGACGTGCTATCAGAGATCCTGAACTGGAGATGCCATAGTTTGAACTTTGGACCTTTTACAGGCAAAACATGCACTCTACCACCTGAGCCATGGTCCACCCCATATAGATAATAATCAAGTCTGGTGGATGTATTGTCAGGACATTAAAAAATAAATAAATTACCTTGATTATAATTATATATGAGTAATGGATCATCAGCTAATTAAAAAGAGCTGGTTCAACGTTTCATATGCTATGTAGAAGATAATCTGAACGTAGCAGAATATCTCCTTTTTATACTAAGCACATGCACAAGCTCCTTGTGCTTACCTTCAAGGCTCTTCATGGCCTTGTTCCTCCCTATCTTTCTGCATTTTTCCCTGCTATATTCCCACCCAGGTGCTTCAATCCCCCTCAACCACCATTGTCCTCACCTGCGCCCAAGTCTCCTGCTTCATGAAACATCTTTGTACCTTCTTCCAAGCTGTCCCCTATGCCTGGAACTCCCTCCCTAAACACATTAATTCTGCTCCCTTAAATTCCCTCTTCTGTGAGGCTCTTCCTAGCTCCTTATCCCCACCAATTGCAACCTCCGCTATCCTTTCATTCAGAATCTCTTTCTCCCTGTAACTAAGATGTGCATCTGCAATTTCTCAACCCCCCCCCCCTCTCTCTCATAAATAAAATAAAATAAAATAAAATTCATCAGGCTGTTTCACATAATCATGAAGGATCCCAGATGAGCAGGTGTGCGCTGTTGTGGAGCAGGGAGAGCTGCCCCTGGCCTGTGTTCTTTTTATATATTTATTTTGTTGTTGTTGTTGCTGCTGCTGCCTGGGCCATTGCCCTTTGTCTGCACCATGCCGGAGTGAGACCAGCCCTGAGGGTGAAAGCTTGGGGTGGAGTTTCACCAGCGGACCAGGAAGTCCCATGACACTCTGCCAAGCTGCCAGGACACCTAGTATTTAGGCAAAGAGCAGCCTGTGGTTGTGTGCCGAAGGGCACTGCGCACAAGGGTGTGTCCCTTGTGTGTGTCCCGTGTGTGGTACTGGGTGGCCGTGGCCTTCACCCCTGTGGCTCTGGGCCAAGAATTCATTTGAGACAAGGACTTTAGATTAGCATGGACACAAAAGAGAAAATAAATGAAATGAAGTGACTGTATTGTCATACAGGAGACTGGGCAAAAGATTCTGTGTTCTTGCCATGGTCATATATAGGCTTTTTTAATATTTCTCTGACTTTAGAAAGTTTTTGAAAGCGCAGCTCTGCATATCTGCTTATTTGTCGGGGCTGCAGCTTATATCATGACCTTTTCTATATATTTTTTTTATCTTTGGTATCCAGCAGTAGGATTTTTTTTTTTCAACAACTTGGCATTTTTGTGATTGTGGGGGGATTGTGAGATGCTTTTTTCTGCTCATGAGGGTTTTTTGTAACCCACTGTTGTGTTAGTCGGATAAGTACTGTCTTGAGAAAGTGGCCTATATGGCTGTGTGGGTGGGGCAGAGAACCATAGATATAAAGCCCCTCAGAGGAATAAGGGGTCTAATTTAAATTCCAGAGGCTAAGAGTTTGTTGATGAGCCAGGGAATTCATCTATTCACCTCCCGTGATCAAGCCCCATTAAAGAGCTAGGGAATTTTATTTAAATGTAGGGAATTTTATTTAAGTTCAGGGGCTGAGAGTTTTCCTGTGCTCCAGTTCCATGGAGGAGCTTAGGAACGTTTTCCAGCTTAGGGGCCAAAAGTTCTCCCATGCTTAAGCTCAGTTGAGGAGCTAGGGGATTCATGTCACCTCAAGGGTTACTTCATGTCTAAGCTCCACTGACAAGTGAGGAATTAATTGAAATTTAGGGGCTGGGAGATATCATAATCCACAGGTTCCCTGCAGAATTAAGGAATTTATCTATTTTTTGGAGAGCCCCCAAGTGTCCAAACCTCGCTTAGAAGCTAAGGAATCTATGCATGTTACAGGACCTAGGAGCATTTTCTGCTACAAATGCTGTAGAGAAGCTACAGATTATATTTGGTTTTATAAGGAAAAGGATCATTTATATTCTCTGTTAAAATTGGATAGCCATGGCCCCCAAAGTTAAAAGATCATGGGGTACGGCTCAGGCATCCCCTCCCCCTATTAAGCAGAGACGTCTTGATACTTTTCTTACACCTTTGGGTCCTTGCTCCCAAAAGGAGGCCCCAGCAGTTTCGAGTCCTTTTTTACCAGAATATATAACATCTTTATCGTCTGAAGTAGGAATGGAAGTGGACAAATATATGCATGTTGCCCCCCTCTGACTATAGATCTTTTATTGAACATAGGTACCTTATATTTATTTATTTATTTATTTATTTATTTTATTTTATTTTAAGAATTTTGTACCCCACCCGTCCTGCCACAGGCAGCCCAGAGCGGCTAACAACATCAATAAAAAAGCATAAAATATTAAAACAGAGTTAAAACATCATCATAAAATAATAACATCAATAGAAAAAGAGGAGTAAACCCACCACCACCCTCACCAATCTCCCCACCCCCTAGTCACCCGTACCCCTCTTCCACACCAAATGCCTGACGGAACAGCCAATTCTTACACTTCCTACAAAAGGGCCAGGGCCAGACGGGCTCTGACTGGGAGGGAATTCCAAAGGTGCGACGTGGCCACTGAGAACGCCCCATCCTGTGTGGCCCACAGCACCCCGGATGACCACAGGGGCCAGTCTAGAACTCGGGGAGTGAGGCGATCTCACAGATAGGCACGCCCCAGGCTGTGTAAGACTTTATAGGTCAAACCAACACTTTGAATCGAGCCCGGAAGACTATTGGCAGCCAATGCAAAGATCGGAGTACTGGTGTAATGTGCTCCCAGTGGCCTGTGTCCCACCAGGAGCTGGGCTGCCGCATTCTCACCAGCTGCAGCTTCCAAGCCATCACCATAGGTAGCCCCACATAGAGCGCATTACAGTAGTCTAACCGAGAGGTAATAAAAGCATGGATTATCATGGCCAGGTCAGGAACCGAAACCAGTGGCCAAAGCTACCGCACCAGATGTAATTGGTGGAAGGCACTCCTCGTCACAGCCTCCACCTGGAGATCCAGGTGGAGCTGTCCATCGAGGAGCACCCCCAGGTTCCGTACCTGGGAAGTCAGTGGAGGACACATCCCATCAACCGAAGGAGCTGTCACTTCCACCAACTTACCCACTAACATCAACTCCATCTTGTCAGGATTCAATCGCAGTCAGTTAGCCCTCATCCAGTACCCCACAGCTGCCAAACACTGGGTAAGCACTGAGACAGCCAGGCCTGGGTTGGTCAAAAATGAGAGATACAGTTGGGTGTCATCCATATATATATAGTAAGGATACTGGTTGAAAGCCTCAGGAGAGCTTACTTTCAGGAGTGAAGCCACCCAATTTAGGGCAGGAAGAACTAATTGGGGCAAACAGAAATTTTCCTCAGGAAGTAGGGGGCTATTTACCCACATAAATATTAGCAGAGTATGTTTCCCTTATGGCTGAAACAGTGAAATTTATGTTCTTACAACTTAATCTGCTTAATCTCAAGATGGATGACTTGGTATCCACTATGGCCATTAGGCAGCAAGGGGCTTTAGTACAGAGTAAAATATCTTTAGAGGATAATATAAGTAAAGGTTTTTCCTTTACTTTTTTGAAAACCTTCCCTTATAAAGAAGTCCGTAAAATGGTCACATTGAGAATTAGAGATCAAGATAGACAACATCAAAGTTCCCAGGCATCTGTCTAACGCATTTAGCCAGGGTATAAATACCGGTCTGTAGGTTTCACTGGAGCCAGTTTTTTGAAAGCATTTGATAACCCTGTTTACAATTTTTTTTACTTCCTTGAGGCTGCAAACAATGCCTATGACAGTTGTTGAATGGAGATATAAAGGAATACCTTATCAGGAATGGAAGTATATTTGTGGGGGTGAGTGTGTGGAGGATCTTCCACACTATCTATAAATTTGTCCTTTATATGTCCAACCTTGGGAAAGGCTCTTGGGAAGAGTTAAACTTGACCCCTTATGGTCAACTCTGCAGAGACTGAATTATTTATTTATAATATTTATTTATTTTATAATAAAATTTGTATGCCACCCCCTCCTGCTAAAAGCATCTCAGGGCGGCTAACAACATATTAAAACAATTTAAAAACAGCAATAATTGGATTTAAAATACTATTAAAATACAATATAAAAACAACATACCCCCCACCCTAACCCAACCCACCCAGCCCCTCTCCCTCAGGAAAAGCACGGTGGAACAGCCATCTCTTACATTGTCTATGGAAAGAGGGGAGGTAGGTAATCAGGCGGACCTCCAACGGGAGGGAGTTCCACAACCGTGGTGCAGCCACAGAGAACGCCCTCCACAAGGTCGACACCCGAGAAACCCAGGGGACCTCGAGGAGGGCGCCCCCGGCTGACCGCAGGAGCCGATCCAGGGCCCGGAGGGTGAGGCAGTCCCACAGGTAGGCAGTATATCCCACAGGTATATCTCTTAGGAGATTTAAAAAAAGCCAAAGTAACAAATGAGGAGGCCTTTTTTGAGGCCAGGGCTGCGAGGTTACGTGCACTGGTGGTAAAAACTAACATGGCTAATTATTAGATAACTTGTATGTAGGCTTTTTGTATGTTCTTAATGAGTAAAGGTAAATATTTTGACTATTATGATTTACTACCCAATGGCAATAGTGATTAATATCTCACTTGATGTCACTGCTAGATTACAAGGTATATTCATGGTTGTCTTTGGACTTGTCACGGCTGAGACCAGTATATCAACTTATCGATGATGATGTCGAAGGCATCTGGAATAGGACTTAAGTATTGCTGCCAGTAGCTCCAAGAAGAGCCAGGCGCTCTTCCTCTGTGTCATGTGTTGTTGCAAATTTCTTAGGAGTTAGGCATCTGTTTCAGAATTCAAGTGCTGCTGACGCAAGCTTCGATAAGGTCAAGGCAACTTCCTCAGGAGTCAAGTTCGGTCATCACTCACAAGCTCCAAATAGAGCATGGTGTCTTCAGGAGTTAAGTACTGTCATCATTATAAGCTCTGATTAGAGCAAGGCATTTCTTCTGTTAAAGCTAGTAATATTGTCGCTAGCTCTGTATAGAGTGATGTATTGATGTGCTTTCCCATAACTTGGGGGCTGTTTGGGGGACTTCCTTTGCCTCTGCTGGCCTGCTCCCATGTCTGGAACTTTGTTGCTTACCTCAGAGGCTGTGCCTTATTGTGGTTATTGATATAATGTTGGGTGTTCCAATGAATGGATTGTTATTGCTGTATTTTGTATTTTTAGGAATAATTTGTTTGTCTGTTTGTTTATAATGCAATTTTTGGCCAGGGCAACAGCCAGTGCCTAATAAACCTTGATGATGATGATGATGATGATGAAGAAGGATCCCACAAATAATTAAGCGTAAGTACTTCCATCATATCCAGGTTCTGTATTTGTAGTACTATAACAATGGGTGTGTTTAAACGTAACTTTAACACGTCTCTCAAACCGTGTTGGTATATTTACATGAAACTGGTTGTTCCCTGTGTTCAAACCCGCCCCATGTTTAGACATGCACCCAATTACGGAGGCAATGGGTGTTCCTGTCCCTACCTTTCCTCAGAACACAGGCACAGCCTCCAACGGATGGGATTTCTAAACAGCTGTGAAAGCACTTTCTTCTGTGCTTTGTCTTGTGGAGAATGTGCTAATGTTCCTTGCAGAAGTTGTCACCATAAGGGAAATGCAAACAGCATTGCATTAGGACATAATTTCAGGAGTGCTTTCATAGTAAACAAATGAAAAAACGAGTTTACAACTCCCTTTCATTGTTTATGTTGTTCCTTTTGAGGAAAATAATGCCTGTGCTTCAAATGATGAGGATAGAGATGGGAAGAAAGGAGAGAGTTGGAGCAGACCCAAGTCCCTTCCAGAAAACATAGTACTCTATTGATTGGATAACCAGAAGTTGATGCAAACACACTATTCAATATCTTAAATGCAACACTCCCAATATATTTGCAAAGAACCAGGGGCGGCTGGTGGGTGTTGAGGTTGGAGGGGCAGTAAGGCTGGTGGGCAACGGTGGACGGAGCCAGGGAAATGGTGGGCGGGGCCAGGGAAACAGTGGGTGGAGCCAGGGAAACAGTGGGCGGGGCCAGGGAAACAGTGGGCTGCATAACCCAGCAGCAAGGAGTTTCAAGAGTTAATGTTGGATGGACATTACATTACTTAATCAAGTAATTTCAGTTAGGTTAGGCAGGTTATAATCTCCTCCTCTGCCAGGTTTAAAAGCAGGCAGGCAACCTCAAACCTCACTTACAAGCAGTTTTAGCAAAGACACACACACACACACACACACACACACGCAGCAGAGGTTAAGAATACTGCTTCAGAAAGAAGAGACTTGCTGCATGTATGTTGGAGAGACCCCAATCCCTGCTTCAGAAGTCCCTTCTGAAGCAGTATTCTTGCCCTCTGCTGTGTGTAGGGGTGGGTGGGTGGGTGGGAGGGGTGATGGGGGGGAATTTCAAGGCCCATGAATCACCAGACTCACAGTTACATCTCAGGATCTCAAAAGCATCCCAATTCCAGCATTGTGAACACACAGCTAAAGATTGCCAGACTCACAGTTACATCTCAGGATCTCAAAAGCATCCCAATTCCAGCATTGTGAACACACAGCTAAAGATTGCCAGACTCACAGTTACATCTCAGGATCTCAAAAGCATCCCATTTCCAGCATTGTGAACACACAGCTAAAGATTGCCAGACTCACAG
>QEPC01006430.1:5934892-5954600 GCA_003113815.1 Sphenodon punctatus | reverse complement strand
CCAGACTCACAGGTACATCTCGGGATCTCAAAAGGACCCCATTTCCATCATTAATGTGAACATACAGCTAAAGCTCGCCAGACTCACAGGTACATCTCGGGATCTCAAAAGGACCCCATTTCCATCATTAATGTGAACATACAGCTAAAGCTTGCCAGACTCACAGGTACATCTCGGGATCTCAAAAGCACCCTTGGCGGTGGAAGCAGGGAGGGGGCAGGGTGGGGGGACCCTCAGAGGGTGGCAGCAGGGTGGGAGGACCCTGGGGGGTGGGAGAAGGATGCGGCAGGGTGGGGGGACCCTCGGGGAGAGCAGGGGGGGAGGGATCACTTAACTGGCTGCTGCTCCGGTGGTCCCTGGCGGCCCGAGCTGCAGGTAGAGGTGGGGGGGGACTTTACTTGCTTTAAATTGCCCGCGTATCCTGCTCCTCCAGAGTCAGGACGCGTGGGCAATTCAAAACAAAACAAAACAAAAGTTCCCTGCCTTGAAGTTGCCGCTCTCCCCCCTCCCCTTCTCCTCCGCCACTCTGAGTGTCAGATTGGGGGGGAGAGCAGCAGGGTCCCCAAGTCCAGGAAGTGGGCTGGCTGAGCGCACCACCAGCCAGCTTCCTAAGTTGTCCCCCCACGTGCGGCTGAGGCAGGAAGCAGCACGCATGCGCTCTGCTCCCTGCCTCAACCGCCCAGCTCAAAGCTTCTCGCCTGGGCGTCTGTAACAAGCGCCCAGGCGAGAAGCTCCATTGTGCCCATTAGGCGCAATGGAACAGCTAGCCACTCCCTCCACAGCACGTCCTAGGTGTGCTGTGGACTGAGGGGGCTCAGCCACCCAAACCGTGTTTTCAATAGAAAACATGCTTTGGGCGACTGAGCCAGCTCAACTTTTTTGTCCCTTCCAGGACCCACTCTCAGAGTGGCTCTGAGAATGGGTCCCGGAAGGGAGATAGACTAGAGGCTACTCTGACAGCCGCAGCAGCCTCTGAAGCCGGTCAAAGGCTGCTGCGGCTGTCAGAAGCGGTGGTGGATATTTGTGTTTTTTTTCAAACAGAGCGGTGCGGCGGTGGTCCCCCAGGGCGCTAGGGGGCAGTGCCCCAAATTTCCTGCGGGGGGAGCCGCACCTGCAAAGAACACATAAATTCACATTGCAATTCAATCATGTTCACATCCCAGGTTCACCAGGTACCCAACACATGGCTGAAAAGATGTTCAAATTGTTATGCTGCTTACACGCAATGGACAAGCACGTGCTGGGTGCACTTGGCATCCAACTGATATTATGTTTAAAGTAGGTCTATAACTTGTTCTTCGGAAAACTTCAGAAATCGCCAAAGATTACGGTATTCAGTTCGGAAAGTCAAAAGACCAAGGTCATTATTCAAAAAGCTTCAGAAATGTTGGAAATCGACGTATGCATAGGGGGCTCGTGGACAGTTGAGCTTCTTCTGGAAATAAAATTTAGTGCCATATTTAGTGGGGGGGGGAGGGTAAGGGAGGAGACAGTTAAGTGAAGGAAGCCAGATGGCAAGTTTTGATTGGCTGGCCTAGCCAGATGGAAAGCTTTTGATTGCATGGCAGGGCAAAATAAAAGTGGTTGCAGCCATTTTGTCCATTCTCTTTGGTGAATTTGGCTGTGTGCTACAGTGCTTATGGATCTGTAAGTTATCATCTGGGGGAGTAGGGATTCCTGACCTGGTATGGTTTGTCCTGTCCTGTCCATAGGGCCAATGCTGGGAGATGGGGGTTACGTTAACCTTTATCATGCCATGCAGGTTTTTTTTAAAAAAAACACCAAATAATTGAGTGCCACATTGCTACTAGTTCTGCCTGTTGCTTGGTTGTCATGTGGCACCATGAGGCCAGAGGGATCTCTCTGCTTGGCTCCACTTCTTCTTGTCTGGTCTGTTCAAGTTACCAGTGCCACACTGCCAATGCCATGGGAAGAGCCCTGGTGTGTGTGTGTGTGTGTGTCTGGTTTTTAGTTTTGTGACTAGTTGGGTCCGGGCTTGCTGGCTTTTGGTGGGATTTATTTCTCCATGCAGTTACAAACTGCTTTCCAGGGTTGTGTGTGTTGTCTAGGCTGTGGCATGGCACAACAGAACCTAATTGTAAAGTGTAACTTCTACTATTCTGCCAGCTGCTTGGCACCATGAGTCAGACTGGGATCTCTCTGCTTGGCTCCACTTCCCTTTGCCTGGTCTGTTCAAGTTACCAATGCCACAGTACCAATGCCATGCCAAGAGGGTGCCCCTGGTGTGTGTGTGTGTGTGTGTGTGTGTGAATGTCTGGTTTCCTAATTTTGTGACTGCTGGGGTCTGGGCTTGCTGACATTTGGTGGGATTTATTTCTCCATGCAGTTTCAGACTGTTTTACGGGGTTGTTGTATTCTTCTTGACCGAATGTTCCATTCTTGCTAACCTGCATTTTTGTGCACTGCTTGGTTGGCATAACGATTAAAGTGGGTGCATTCACTGCTGACGGTGGGCCATGCTGTGGGTACACTACTGTTGGGTTTTTTAAATTATTATTATTTCTGCATGCAGTTGCACTTTTGTGGGGTTGTCTTCTGGAGCGATTGTCCCATTCTTGCTAGCCTGCCTTTCTGGGTAGTGCTTTGTCTGTGGGTTCAAGAACTTTGCAACAACTTTCCAAAGTTTTCTGAGGTCCGGAATTCCAAGCCTGAATTCTGAACCTTTGGAAACAGTGTTGAAGGGCCACTGAGTACTCAGGCCAATTACTTGGAGCTTCAGTTCTTCTGAGTACTCAGAAGAACTATTCGATACAGCTCTAGTTTTAAGACACCCAGCAATAATCTGTGCATTTGAAGGGCTAACAGATGACTCCACTACAATATTGTCCCTCTGGGTTTCTACTATATGCCAAAAGCATCAGTTAATATATATGACTACCCCAGAAACTGTGATTTGAATAGGAGTAATCAAATAAATCCCTTAGTACCTACCAACTATGACATATGTGGTTTATGATTGTATTGCTGTTATAGCAGGCTCTCTCACAACTTTGCCCCTTCTTTTTTCTCTTTTTTTCCTTCATCTGCTCAAGTTTTTGGAAGGGTGTAATCCAACTCTAACAAAAAACGTTGTTCTTTTCTTATTTGAAATTCTTAAGGATGGGAGGGCTGAAGATGTGGACCCCCAAGGGTATACTGAGGGCTCCCGATTCCAGGGACATAAACATTGAGGCTTTCTTGTTATGATTTTGTTGGACATCAATAAATATTTATCTATAGTACCAGTGAGATAGCTCACGGCAGGGGTCAAGTGTACCGCCATAAGCCCCGGGAAGGGTAAGGTGTTGCGTTACCAGTGAATATGTGTCTGGCTCTTTATCTAAGAGGTTCCATTGCAGGGGTCAAGTGTGCCGCCATAAGCCCCGGGAAGGGCAAGGTGTTGTGTGATCTTCCCAAAGGAGGTTCACGTTTGTATATCGGGAGCTAGCATTGGGACCGATTACTAGTTCCTTATGGGCTGGTCCCAAGAGGAGCTTTGGGGAAATTCCAAGGGGCACAGAGATTGTCTGGGATGTTAAGTAAGGTTTTATTAGTAACTTAAGTCTATATATTTTATTTAGATCTGGAGGATTATTTTATTTGTTATTGTTATAACATGTATGTCTATTTTGTAATGGCCAAAGGCTAAACAAATAAACTCTAATTTAATTGAATCTGCTCAAGTTGTTTGGGGTTAGTGTGTTTATGTATACACACACACACACAATATATTAGAGACAAACTGGGTCATAGATTTACTATTTGTGGGTATTATTCACATTGTCAGGTAGCCTTATGAATATCTGACTACTCCAAACAAAAATGGGTATTCCTATATCCATTTTTCTGATATTCTGTTGTTGTTGGGGTTTTTTGTGGGGGTGGGGTTGTCCTTCTAGTATTCCGGTTACATCATTTTGAGCAAACAGACATGCACAGTATTGCTAATATTGCGGATATATCCAAAATAACCAATCCAATAACTACTAGAAAAACAACCTGAAATAATCAAATTAGACACCCAATGGAATTTAACTGGCAAGTTGTTATTATCTGCTGCTTCAGTTTTAGTTAAGTTATGGTATTCAATGGGTTTCCAGGTTTTCAGACATTAATTTCAACTCGTATATATAAAATCTCTCTCTCTCTCTCTGTTTAAAAGAGCCCTGTCAGATCCCACAACTCAATGGTGCAGGGAGGCACAGTGCAGGTGGACCACGGGCCAGGGGACCTGGCAGGTCTGTCTAAAGTTGACCCAAGTAGTGCTGGAAGTAGGTGAATGTGGGGGTGCTCTAAAAGTGCGTCCTCTCTCTCTCTCTCTCATACACACACACACACATGCACATATACACACACCAGAAAGTCTGTCACTCATGGTCTCCTCTTTACCATGTCTGGAAACATTTCTGAAAATTTAAAGAGGTATTAGTTGGAACATTCACCCATTTGTTCAGTTTTATGTGAACTTCAGTATCAATGAATCACCAAGCAAGCATGACTAGGCATGTAGGGTTTCATCTAGACTGGAGAAAGGCACCTTGGCTAGGCCTTATTATGAGATACCCAGATGGAGGAAGGTGAAGAGAGTGCTTAAAGAGGCAGAGGCTCAGAGATGTTAAGGGTAAGACTCTGAGCTGAAGGCCAGAAAAAGCACCTTACTGAGAAGTGGGTTGGGTGTACCACCCACTTTCAGACCTACACCCCCCACGCACATATTCTGGCTGCGGGAGGGAATGTGCAGCCAGGATATGCATGGGATGCTGCTGGTCTGAAAGTCCACACCCCCCCCCACCAACACAGCTTTGCCGGCAAGCACCTGCAGAAATACAGAGCAAGAAATTCTGCTCTGTATCGCTGCGGGTGTCTGCCAGCAAAGCCGCATTGGGGGGGGAGGGTTCAGACCGGTCGCACCCCACGCATATCCTGGTAGCGAATTCCCTCCTGCAGCCAGAACACGCAGGGGGTGGGAGTGTCTGAAAGTGGCCCTAGAAAAGGAGGAGGATGACAAAGTGTGATAAGGAAAAATCAGTGGGGGACATGCCTAATGAGATGATAATAACTGGGACTTTGAATTTGTTTGGAGAATTTTTGTTGGTTTACCTTTGAAAGTAGTTGAGATATTAAAGCCAGCTCAAAGCAAACAGAGGCCCATTACATGAGTAAGGCTCCTTTATCTGACTCAAGGTAAAATGAAAACAGACACAGAGGGTATGGGGAAGGCTGAGCTCATCACACAATCCCAAAGATAGGCCACCCACCATCCAGCAGTAGTTCTGTCATTAAAGACTCTCAGGATTTCCACTGTAGATATTCTGTTCAATCACATTCTCTCAAGAATTCAATTTTCTTTGGCTTGAAATTTGCCATGCAACTACGTTTTCATGCCTATCAGATATTTTACCCAACCTCCTTCTTCTGGAAACTGTCATTGAGAATCTTGAAATCTGGCCGCTATCTTTGTTTGTCAGCTCAAAAGGCGTAGCTACCATGGAGCGAGGGGGCTCAGTTGATCCTGGGCCCTGGACCTTGAGGCGGCCCAGTGACCTGAGTACTGCTAGGAGATTTTCAGACTGGGCAGGGGACGGAGCAGAGCCAACACTCTGCCCCCACCCACTCTAAACATTTCCCAGTGGTACTTTGGACACTTGCAAAAGACTCCGCCAAGAAAGAGTTGCTAAGAGCAGGTGAGTGGTGAAGTGCTGCCCTCCACCCCCATCCACCTTTGTGGCAAGATTGCTGCTGCTTTGGAGAGCCTGCCTTGGAGGTCGTCCCTCCCCCGGTAGGAGGGCCCATGATTGGGACATGAGCCTGAGCCCAATACAACCTTGATATACCACTATGCTTTTTAGAATCTTTTAGCCCTGGGCTCCTCTCATCACCTGAATGTGATGATTCTTGTACAAAGCCTTTTAAATAATATATTGGGAGGAAGAAAAGCTCCTTTTAAAAGTTTTAGCATTTTTTTTCTTTAAATAAATTACGTACAAGAATAAATTACGGTTTAAAAGTAAGTGTTAAAGTGCTATCAATTAAATTGATGTAAGCAAGCGGGATGAGAGTTCTGGAAGAGCAAGTTTCATTAGATACTCCTGGGTTTGTTTCATTTTTTTAAAAAACAGCTCATTTTAAAAAGATGTCAGTAAAAACAGTGAAGAATATTATACAAGTGACAAACAAGAAAATCCCAGTAAAAAACAAAAATATTTGCAGTCTGGTAATGATGCTTATATTAAGAAAAAATATTTTAATTTCAGTTTAGAATAATGGAAAAGCAAAAAAGAGTGTATAAAAATGTGTGTTCTCGCGATGCACCAATAAAACAAGACTATGAAACAAAAATGTTGTGGCCATCTGAGAGGAAGGGAAATAGCCTTGTGAACTCCTGAAAGCATTGTGCAGATCTTAGTTGGAACTCTGGCCTTGGAAAGTTGAGGGCTTTGATTTGTTTCATTTGAACTGCATCACTCAAGAACACGTAAGCTTTTATGTTTGGTCAGTTAGCAGTGCAAACTGTCAACTAGGACCTTTTGGAAAACTGAAGCACAACTGTACAGCAGTGAGATATGACATCCTGTAACAGCAGGTTCTTATACCTGCTGGAAATGTTATGCCTGTTGAACGTTATGAAGAGTATTGTAACTAGTTCTAATCCTGTTTTAAATTGCAATGGTTCTGGAGGTAGAACTGAAATAAGAATGGGAAACTATTATCATGAGAACGTGTGAGATTCTCGCAACCCTGTGAGATCTCATGTGTTCTCAAGAATCTCGCAAGATTCTTGAGAAACCTCAAAGGAAATCCTCCGGGCATGCACAAAATGGCCACCACAGCCATTCTGCACATACCCAGTGGCAATTTTGTGCATGCACAGAGCATCTATTGAGATTTCTTGAGAGTCTTGCAAGATTCTCAAGAACCCTAAGCTGCTCTGCGTATGTGAAAAATGGCCACTAAGGTCCACACATGCAGAATGGCTGTGGCAGCCATTTTGTGCATGCACAGAGTCGGTTTTCAGCCATGCCAGAATCTTATGAGAACGGGTTGAGTATCAGCCAATTCTCAATCTGAAGAAAGCAAGACTTGAGGGAGAGGGGGAATGATAGCAATTATCAAATATCTAAAAGAACACCACAGAAAAGATGGTGAACATTTGTTCACCCCTGTCATGGAAGGCAGAAGAGGAGGAAATGGGCTTAAATTACAGTAATGTAGATTTAAATTAAATTTGAGGGGAAACTTCCTGGGAGAACTGTTGGGCAGTGAAATAAGTTCCCCAGGGAAGTTGCGCAATATCCTTCCTCGGAGGTTTTCAAAACCCACCTGGACAGCTATCTGTCTGCCAAGCTGTAGCCTGCCATGGAGCAAGGGGTTAGACGAGATGACCCTGGAGGTACCTTCCAACTCAAATATTCAGGGTTAGATTCATGATTTAGATTTCCTCTTTCCTCCCTCCATCCTTAGCATGCTCCTTAGGCATACACCCCCCCAACACGTGCCAGCCTGCAGAGACTGTACTAATGTTTAATGTGGGCCACAGGAGAGAAAAGGTTCTCCATCCCTGGCATAAGGGAATGAGATGTATGCTTTCAAACAGTCACTGTGGCTGGAACAATACAGTAGGAGATAGAAATGGAGTTCACAATAGTTTCTGGTACTGCAATACAGAGTCCTAGTAAGGCATGTTATGAAGATATGATAGTTGTGTCACCAGGAGGCATGGTTGAACATATATTTTGAGTTCTTTCTCTTATTGAGCAAACAAATGTTCAGCTTTTGGGAGACACCCCACCCCCCACCCCTACCCCAATACTGGTCGTATTTTTGCTTCTGCAAGGTTTTGTGAGAGAGTTCTGCAGGAAGCAGGAGAGCCTACCATGGTCTCTGATTTAATATTTGGAGAGTGAGGGATGGGGAATACTACTCAACCTCATGAAATAAGGGATTACCTGCAAGCTGTTTCTTGCTGCCTCTTCCCATGGCTTATGCGTGTGGGTAAATTACAATTAAAACAAACTCAGACTTCATGTTACTGATAACATTAAACCATTAATTTTATGAACTTTTCTAATAATTTCCTCTCATTGGCGCTGATCCCAAGCCCTGCAGACTGGCGCACGCACATGCACATACACACAAACTGTGCACACCTCTGGCATGGGGCCTACAGTGTACGTGCATACCACATGGTGATGCGCACGTGCACGTGGCAGCAAATGCGAGGCTTGAGATCGGCCCCAATCTCTACATAATTTATGTGTGTGTTGTCTAGAAAGCAAACAAAGTCTAAAAATGAAAATAATAATAATAATAATATATATTTTAAAGTATGTTTTTCAAAGTAAGGGAGGAAGGGCAGAGGGGATGCTTGTGCAATAGCAAGTATACCTTATCCCACAGCTAACTACTGTAAAAGATAGGCTTTTTTAATAATCTAAAGTACAGAGGTGCAATCTAGGGTGCCTAAATATAGCAGTTCTTATGCCCTCATGTTATCTGATTAGGAACTGGGCTAAGTACAGAAATTATTCAGTCAGATGTTCACCCTAGGGTTGCTCCAGGGCCACTCACCACAGTATCAACAAAGGGCAAGTTCAGGCAGATCTGGGGTAAGAAGTACTCATGGGGCCAGTGTCCATCTGTTTGGGGAACAAGCAGTCTCCATGCACCATAGAGGCGTGGGCACTGCCTAGAGCATCACTAGAGTGACCGCAACTCAGTGAATGAGAGGGGGGCGGTGTGTGGGCAGACTGTGGTGAAGAGGAACACCTGCACATTTGTTGTGCTTCCCATGCGGGACCCGTGATAGGCGGTTGCGTGGGAGCTGCATGAAGCCAATACAGGTTTCAGTGGGCTCCCAGCTTCCTAAGCCTCCCCTCCAGGTGTACTTGTTCTTATGAAATCTAAGTCTCCTCTTACCTTTGTGCCTTCCATTCCTCTACCAAGTTTGGTTGAAATCAGCCCATGGAATCAAATGTTATTAAGGAAAAGCACAAGGGAACATACACCCACATGCACAGAGTGGCTACACAAGCTTTAAACCATGATTAATATCAGTTAAACTGCAAAAGAAGGAAAGCTCAGAATGAAGGGGATTCAAACCGTAGAAAAGTCAGCAATTTCCCGTAAATTAGGTAATATTACAGTAGAGCAGGAAAATAAGAAAGTTCTAATAATCTACAGTAGATGTTATGGACATACGTAAATGTTGTTAATTAGCAGATATATAATTTGGCAGTAAACATACAATGATTTTCAACAGCTCTTTCTACAACACTCTAAATGAACAAAAGGCAATTTCAAGTTCCTTCTCCCTCTGTGTTGACTTGTTTTCATATGTATGATATCTAGTTACTTAGACTCTGTGAAAAGTCACAGCTTTTGTAAGTCTCTGTCTGGGTATGTGTTGCAATAGGAAATGGCAACAAAACAAGAAAATGCCTCTGTGAGTAATAATGTTTAATGCATAAGTAAAGCAACAGAGTATATCAAAATACCAGTGCTGCTAAGCTCAATAATAGTTTTAAATCTGCAATAAAGTTTGCTTGAAAGACAGGCACATACATTACACCTTTTTGCTAAAGGAACTAATCTGGGAAGATAAAAAATACTTACTGTGAAGATACTGAGGAATGTTTATTATCCATTCATCTGTTAATATCCCAATTTTTGATATCTTGATACATTTCAGATTACTTGAAGAGTCTCTCGATTCAATCCAACAAATGGTGTCCTTGTTGTAAATAAAATCCAGCGTATAAATTCCATTTCCTTTCATGAAGCCTAGGGTAGACACTTTACTTCCATTAAGATGTAATACCTCAACTGTTTCAGAGTTTGCAATCAAAAGAACTGGAGGTATATCAGAAGGCTCTATGGAGGAAAAAACGTTTGACAGATAAAGAAAATGTTCTCTCAACAGCTCTAAAATATATATTTACACACACACACACACACACACACATTTTATATATATATATATATATACAAATTTCATTTTCTCTGGCTGTACATTTAAAACTATTTAGCATAATCTTTTTGAAATAATGTTTTATTACATAGGCCACAGTCATGGATTAACATTTATTCTAGATTTTTTTAATCATTCACTGCACAAGAAGATAAAGAATGGCTGCTACTTTATCTCAGAGCACCACAAAGAAAAAGGTATGCAAAACACAGAAAGAAATTAAACGCTTCTGCCAGATCATAGATAAGGGATTCCCAAAATTTTGCCTAAGTGACTCCATTTTGAGACTTGAGTATAATTTCATGCAGTGGTGTAGCAAGGGTCTGCTGGTCCCAATTATGGATACCCCCCCCCCCAAGGGAAATGGCTTTTCTAAGAGGCAGCACTGCCAAGAATTCTGGCCAGCCTCAGTCTCCACCCTTAAAAGGTCTCTCACCTCCAAGTGAGCCCCCACTCCCCCCACCTGAGTGGCAGCAACCCCACCAAGAAGGACACTTTAAGAGTTGACAGTGCCAGCACACCACCCCTGTCCATTCTGAAAACTTCCTCGAGAGAACCCTTTGCCAATGGCACGAGCACCGATAGAAAATGTTGAGGGGGCAAAGGGGAAGGGTGTTAGACTTGTTCTTTCCTTGCCCACTCTGAAATTTCTAGTGGTGTTCAGGCCATTTTCAGAGGACCCCCCTCCCCCCCCACACACACACAAGAGTTCAGGGCTCAGGTTCAACTTAGCCAACTTACTCCATAGTAGTTGTGCCCCTAGACAACAACAAAAACACTACAATGTATAGCAAACCCCATTGTTTTAGCAACCACATCCACAATTGGCATAACCTCACTTCAGGTACTCATTCACATTTGGGAACCTCTGTTATAGACATTTCTGTGGCACTACTTAACATGATGTAGAATCTGTTATGGGTGAAAATTGATAGACACCTTCTCGCGCTTTTGAATAATGATTACATAATAAAACAGACATATATTATTCTAATTTCATGATTGATATAGCCAGAGACAGGGTGCAAGTTGCATAATCTAGAGCAGTGGTTCTCAAACTTTTTAAATCATGCCCCAACTTCACTGTTGTCGTTCACAGTGGATTAATTCATAACAACCTCTTACAAGCAGTTACTGATAAATCCAAATCCAAGCTGCCCATCCCTGCCATTTATTTGGCTAGGCATTTAACCGGAAGAGGTAGATCCTGTGAGTGCTATAAGTATTTGATGGGATTTTATGGGCTTTATCTTGTATTTTTTTGGTTTTTATTATGGAGTTGGCCACCCTGAGGCTTCGGGGATAGGGCAGGATAGAAATAAAAAACAAACCAACCAAAATACCTTCCTTTCTTGCCCGACTTTGCAACATCTTGTTGTTTCCTGTCTCTCCTTCTCGTTCTCTGACTTTCTCTCCCCATTGCTATCCCATCATCTTGGAAATACTCCCAGCTCAGTCACAGCTGACTCCCCCGGCCTTCCCAGAATACCTTCTGCACCTCCCTCAGGATCTGCCTCTTTCCCACCCCCACCCCCATGATTTGGGCTTCATCTTCGACTCGCACCTTACCTTTAAACCCTACATTGACTCCTTGGCCAAATCCTGATGCTTCTCCCTCCACAACATTGCTAAGATCCGCCCTTTTCTGTCTGTCTCCTCTGCCAAAACTCTCATCCACGCCCTAGTCATCGCACTCCTCGACTATTGTATCCTCCTCCTCGCTGGTCTTCCCCGCTCTCACCTTTCTTCCCTCATCTCTGTTCAAAACTCTGCTGCTAGGATCATCCACCTACCCTGTTGCTTTGACCAAGTGCAGCCTCTCCTCTCCTTCCTGAATGTATCCTGCACAAGCTCCTCATCTTCACCTACAAAGCCCTTCACAACCTTGCTCCCCCCCTACCTCTCTGCCCTGATCTCCCTCCGAACCCCTGTTCTAGCACTCCACTCCACTTCCATCTCCTCCCTCACCCGCCCATGCCTCCCCTGCTCCCCCTACCACCTTTGTCCCTTCTCCCTCCAGGGACCGTGTCTATTTTATTCTCTGTAAAGCACCAGGTACATTGCTAGCGCTATATAAATGTTGATGATGATGATAAATAATTAGTAGTAGTAGTAGTAGTAGTAGTATTGTTAATAAAAATAATAATAATAATAATAATAATTTTAAAAATGCAAATTATCCACAGAGTACATTCTGTTCCAAATATAAAAGGTCCTCTAGAATATAATCCAGAAAAATCTCCAGTAGAATAAACTCCAGTCTTTTTCCCTTTAAAATACAGTTTTTCTAGAGCAAGGATGGTGTTTTATATTTCTTGGCAAGGGATAAGATTGCCAGAAAAATTGTGGGCGAAGGGTCCATGGAAATGGAAAGCTTGAATTTTTCTGAGGGGAAACATGCCTGGTGAAATATTAAAAATGTGTTCCCTCTTTTGGATGCTAGCACTCAATGAACTCCAGCTGTCTACGTTAATTTGATAAAAACACAAAAATGGGCAGTACCAAATGCGGAAAATATTTAACATTATGATGGATTCCATGGAAGTATAAAAGAAGTAGCTGTTTCTCTAGCTGTGTCCCTATTTCTAAATGTATCACTTACATTGGTACTTGGCATGTCCCTGTTCTTTTTGAAATAATGCTTTTTGTATAGGTAATCACAAGGGAATAGAAGACCATCTGGCTCAGTTCAGAGAATAAATTTGGTTCAACTAACTTTTCAACACATTGCTGCTAATGCAACTGGTAATTTTCTCTTTTAATCTGAACTATTTCACATTCACTTATCATAAACATAGCTAGGTGGACTCCATTCAGCTAAAAATGCTTACATGGACACTTACTGGATCATTTATTGTGCATCAAAATCATGTATATGCACTTAAGATATTTAAGAAAGAAAAAGGCATTGTATTAGGAAATGTAGGAGAATCTAGCCATTGCTCAGTGTTTGTTGTAAATATAAAGGACAGAGCATCAAGGCTAGATAATAGATTTTTAAATTTTATTTAGACTGAAAAGTGCATTCATATGAGAGTACATTAGTTAAGTGCAATAAGAAGTAAATAATAATATTAAATGCTATAGTAAGCAACCAATAACATAAAGGCTGTGGCCTTTTCTTTTTGATTCGGATCTGGCCACTGTCATCCATGTGTTCATCACCTCAAGCCTAGATTACTGCAATACATTATACGTGGGGCTGCCCTTGATGACTGTTTGGAATCTGCAGCTGGTGCAGAATGCGGCAGATCACCTCCTTTTGTGGGTGGGGTGATGGGAGCACATTACACCAGTGCTCCAGTGTATACACTGGATCCCTATAGCTTTCCAGGCACAATTCAGGCGAGCCGCCTGAAGTTAAATCCCGACAAGATGGAGGTGATGGTTGTGGGAAAAGCCAGGGGAGTGGTGGCCCGCATCATTGATGGGGTCTGTCCTGCCCTGGTATGTCAGCTTTGGAGTCTGGGGGTGCTCCCAGACCAGCAGCTCCGCCCGGATGTCCAGGTGGAGGCTGTCACAAAGGAGGCATTTCGCCAATTATATCTGGTGCGTCGGCTTCAGCCGTATGTCTTGGACTCAGATCTGGTCACAATCGACCATGCTTTTATTACCTCAATAATGGACTACTGTAATACTCTCTACGTGGAGCTACCCTTGGTGCTGGTTCAGAGACTGCAGCTGGTGCAGAAGGCAGAGGCTCATCTCCTAATGGGGACGGGCCGACGTGAGCACATTACACTGATGCTTTGCTCTCTGCACTGGCTGTCGATAGTCTTCTGGGCCCAATTCAAGGTGTTGGTGTTGACCTTTAAAGATCTAAAAGGCCTGGGTCCAGCCTATTTGCAGGACCGCCTCACCCGTTGGATCCTGGATCAGCCCCTGAGGTCGGCCGGGGTTGCCCTCCTCAAGGTCCCCCGGGTTTCTCGGGTGTTGACCTTGCGGAGGGCATTCTCTGTGGCTGCGCCGCAGCTGTGGAACTCCCTCCCGCCAGAGGTCTGCCTGACCACCGACCTCCCCTCTTTCCATAGACAATGTAAGACCTGGCTGTTCCACCGTGCCTTTCCCGAAGGAGATGGGGCGGGTGGGTTGGGTTAGGGTGGGGTAGGGGGTAATTTGTTTTACTGTGAGGTTTTTAAACTGTATCATTGTTGTTTTTTAATCTGTTTTAATATGTTGTTAGTCGTCCTGAGATGCTCTTAGCAGGAGGGGGCAGCATACAAATAGTATAATAAAAAATATAAAAATAATTCAAGGTGCTGTTTTTGACCTTTAAAGCCCTAAATGGTCTGGGCCCCACATATCTGAGAGACCGCCTGTCCTTCCATGCCCAACTGTAGTCCCTGTGATTGTTCGGGAGAGCCTTCCTGTGGATACCATCTGTTGGTCTTGTTCGTATGGTGAGGGCTTGCAGGGAGATGTTCTCGGTTGCTTCCCCGCTGCTGTGGAACTCACTTCCCCCAGAGGTTCATTTGAGCCTGAGCCTGGCCATCTTCTGGAGGCAGTGAGAGACCTTTCTTTTTGTTAGGGCATGTGGCATGAAGGGATAGGGAATGGGGGGTTTGGTGTGGGTTTGAGGTAGAACCGTGAGCGTGTTGTTGGGGAGGGTTTTGTGCAGTTGTGGTGGGGTTTGGGAGGGGGGAGCGGAAAGTTTGGGGGTTTGGATTTTTTGTACTATTTTATGTGTATTATTTTTATTTGTTTTGTGAGCCGCCCTGAGCCATTTGGAAAACATAGGGTAAAAAATTGAATAAATAAATAAAATTGAAAGCAAGGGAAATAAAATGGAAAGCAAGCATTTACAGGAACCAGCAAGCTTTTATAAACTAAAAGCTGGAGACCATAAATTCAACCATACATTTGAATTATATATCAAAAGTGACATATCAGGAATCAAATCAGCTCAAATGTAGGAATGATGGTGATGGTGGGTGGGTGATTAGGGGTTAATGGTGTAGTGGCTATTAGGCCATATTATGCCAAACTCAGGGTGAAGTGTAAGAGTGTAAAAAAGTGTGTTGGGGGGTGGGAAGCAAGGCTAAATACACTAAAACTACATGTACTGTAAAAGAGCGGATAAAAACTGGGGAACCACCCAACAGCCTTTAAAAAGGTAAAAAGACCAGTGTGATAGGGCAGAGTCCCTGTGGGCTTCTGCCCCTTTAAGAGAGCTAGTACCAGCTGGGTGACAGTGCTAGCAGGGGTGCAGGCACAGCCAGAAGCAGTGGAGAGCACCTAAGCAGCTGCATGAGTGGGTATTGCAGGAGCTAGCGCAGAGCATAAAGTTGAGCCTGAGCTGAGAAAGGAGGAGAAACAGAGGAGGCAGGAGCAGAGCTCTGTCTCTGCACTTAGCCAGCCAGAGTACGGTGCGTGACAGAGCAGTGTGCCAGGCTCAAAAAGAGTGAGTAGAAGCCAGAGGCTGGTACCTGGCTTGAAAGATTAAGCCCGGAAACTCAGAGAGCGTTGCCTGAGCTATGGGAACTGGATTGCAGAGGAGCGCGTCTGGCCTAGAGAAACCCAATGACTGTGAGTAGAAGCCAGAGGGTGTTGCCTGGCTTAAGTGACTTTGTATATGGACTGTGCATGTGGGATGAATAAAGACAGAGTTAATCCCCAGAAGTGAGGGTAACTGTTTGGGGCCATGATCCCGCCAAGACTCAGACCAGTGAGCCTGTCCCTGCCACAAAGTGGTGGAGAATGTTGGCACCTCTTACATTGGCTCTCAAGCCATCAGGATAAAGGTGGGTGACCCAAAGCAGGGCAACTTTGCTGGGTATAAGTGGAGGTTTGCGCCTGGAGAAGCAAGAGTGAGTGAAAGCAAGTTTAAAGAGCAACCCCAGTGAGTGCCCCAGAAATAGATGGGACAGGAGGACAGTGACTGAAAGAGAGAGAAATAACAAGATGCCAGCAGGAGGATTGCACTCCAGAGACTTCTGTGCAGCATATGGAACTGGATAGAGGAAAAGCTGAAGCATCACGAGATGAGAGTGCGAGTGGAGCATGTGCAAGAGATGAGACTACGGAGAGCCTCACTGGGACAAAGGAGACAGTGTGGGAAATGAGCTATGAGGATCTGCAAGGAAGAGGTAACCTGAGAATGTATTATGGAGTGTGAACAACAGGGCCACCTGTGGCAGTGGTGCTCCTACTTGATAGAAAAGAGGCCTTGGAGTCTGGGAAGTCAGAGACACACAGAAGAAGCAGGGGCTGAGAGGGAACTCTGCCTAAAGCCAATAGACTCAGAGGGTGCTGCCTGAGTCAGAAGGTAGAGAGACTTTGAGGGAAGCCAGAGGGTTATTGCCTGGCTAACAGAGACTGGGAAGCCAGAGGGTGGTGCCTGGTTAAAAGAACTTTGTAAGGTGGAGACTTGATACAGAGATTGGAGCAAGAATAAAGACTGAGCTAAATCCCAGATTGAGGGAGCAACCATCTGAAGCCCTAATCAAGATTAATCCTGGGAAAGCCCATCCCTGCCCCATCAGAAAAACAAAGCCTCATCACTTAAAAACAGCACAAGGCACACAGGGTCAGCACTCAGCAGGGTCCGGTTGGTTCCATAAAAACCCATGGCGCAGAGTAGTAAAACAAGGTCAGACAAGCTGAGCATATTGGACCATCAGAGGCACATTGCAGGGGGGGAATGAGTGTGAAAGCAAAACCACTAACTTCTTAAATGGAAAGCAGATGTATTTAAAGAAAGAAAGAAGTCAACGCAGAGAATGAAATTTGAAGCAATCAGAGGATTAGTAGGGCCTTGAAAGAAGAGGACTGGCTTAAGTAGGACAGATCAGAACCAGATGGGGAAATTCAAGGATGAAGACATACAGAAAGAAATCCATTACTATAAAAGAGTAACTTCAGAATTCTATAAGATGCTGGACTTGGACCTGGGAGACAAGGATTTGAATCTCATCCCAGCCAGTGAACTCACTGAGTGGCCCCGGGCAAGTCATAACCTTTCACCCTCAATTCCTCAACTATAAAAATGGGAATGTGTGTGTGTCTGTCTTTCCTTGTGTTCCCCATATCCTTATCAATCTTAGATTATAAGCCCCACTGGGCAGGGATCTGTCTCCAAAAATCTGTGACTATAAAGTGCTACATACGCCAAATGGTACATAGTAGTTGTAGATATTGTGGAAGAGACCTTAAAAAAGAGAACTCTGGAGAAGTTAAAGCCACTAACTTCATGACAAATGGCAAAATATGTCACGTGAGACAGGGTCCCACATTGCCCCCTCCCTTTGCCCCAGATTTACTAGGGATGGGAGAACACGGTTCGGTAGTTCGAAGTTTGGACAGAACTCGAATAGTTCGGTCAACCGAGCCAAACGGTCGAACCGAACTCGAATTCGAACGTTTGGTTCGCATGCATTCGGTGAGTTCGGAATTGAATTTCCATTGGTTTCAATGGAAAACACATTATCAGCTGTAACCTTTTTGTTTTTTAAGCTATGAGGCTGAAATATGGTGTGCCTCTACCTCCAATAGAATGCATTAAGTTCACCAAATTTCAAAACAATTGGATAAAGTAATCCGATTTTAGAAGCAGTTGAATTATTGTATTTTGCAATAGTCTACATATACATTCTTAGCTGTAACTTCTTTGCCTCACATTTAATGTAGGTGAAACTTTTTCTGTTTATACCCCTTCCCATATTAACTATCTTTGCCAAATTTCAGAAGTATTGGAAAAACGGTCTTGGTGATATAAGCAATTAACATGTAAATGTATGTCTGACTATAACATCTTTGTAATCCAACCAGTGTACATGGAATTTGGTAGGACTATATATTTCACTTTCATGATCATCTCTGCCAAATATCAGAAAGATATTATAAAGGGTCCCAATTTTATATGCCTGTACAACATATGTAGAGAAGGGGCCTATGCCTGGGATTCTCTTATGTCACTGTGGTATAAGATCGGTTTGTGATGCAAATTGGCCAACAGAAATGTCAACCAAATATCCTCATTCTGTGCTGGGACCATCCCAACATATCTCCCCCACTTGTTTCTGGGAAGTCAGAAGCATCTGTTTAGGAAAGAGTCAATAGAAATTCTCTTATGTCCTCTGTCTCAGTGCTGCAGGATGTGATTGATAGTTGGCCAGCCTGGATGTGTTTAAACTATGTCTCCTGACTGCTGGGATGCTATCTCAGAAGTCCCAGTTATGTTGCTTATGCCCGCCACAGGGCCGCCCCCTATGCCCACCTCGAAACCACTACCAATTGGTCCTGTAAAGCTAGAAGCTTGCAGTAATGTGTTTGGCCATTGAATGTGTCTGTCAGTCTTTGGGGTTGCTCCACATCCTTCCTCCTACAGTCTCTCTCCCCCTGCCATGCAGGGTGCCTGCCTCTGACTGGCACTGAATATGCTGATATTCATCTGAATAATGATCTTCACAGGGACAACATCAATTGCTTATATAATTGGGTCCCTTTATCAAAATCTCCTGTACATTTGCTGAAATGGCAGGAAAGGTATTTGATACATTCTTGTCAAATATCCTGTAAACAGAATGGAATATCAAAATGTAACAGCTGGAAATGTATTTTCAGGTTAATGTCTTATACCCTTGGGACCCTTTATCCACTCTTTCCTAAAATTGGGAGAAATATTAAGCATATGGAGGTATGTAATAAACATAAGTTTCATGAACATTGGATGCAAGATAAAGAAGTTGTAGCCATGAATGTGTATGGTGTTTTTCTTAAAATCACAATATTCAATTGCTTTTGAAATCAGTTCCTTTATCTAATCATTCCGAATTTTGGTACACTTAGTGCCCTCCATTGGGGGTACAATCTCCCGACATTTCATCAAAAGGTAATAAGAAACAAAAATGTTATGGCCAGAAATATGTTTTCTCGTTTTTTCCTTTTATTTCAAAAACCAAATGTCATTTTCAGTTCCCGATTGCACCAAACTAAAGACCGAACCGAACCGATCCCAATCAAACTGAATACCAAATACGAACTCAGCATTCGACTCAAACCACCGAACGGCCGAACATCCCAACTGAACACAGCCGAACCGAACGGGCGAACCGAACGGACGAAACGAATGAAGTCGAAACGAACGGTCGAACCCGAACCGCGATCTGTTCACCCATCCCTAAGATTTACCCACACGGGTGAAGGGCGGCCATCAGAGGTTTGCTCCTGTTTGGCGAAGGCCAGCTCCACACTGCATCATCCCCCGAAAGGCAGGTCACACCGTGCTGAGAAACCCAGCCTGAACTGGAGCAACACACTGCCTTTGGGTTGCCTCCCATCTAATGGGGGAGGGGGGACATGGGACAGGCTGTGTTCTTCACCAGTGCTGGTGGGCCCCCTAGGAAGGCAGGGGCAATGCCCCTCCTAGCTCCAGGACTCGCCAGGACTTCCCCCACTCTGCAGACTAAAAAAGAAATTGGCTGCACAGCGCCTCAGTGAATGTTCGGAGCCATCTCAAAGAATCTTGTTTAGAGAGGCAGGAACGTTCTGAAGGTTGCTGCTTCTCTAAACAAGGTTCTTTGAGATGGCTCCAAACATTGTCACCGGTTGTGTGCACACATAACCAGTGACTCATACCACCACCCCAGAAGGCTTCCTAAGGAAGCCTTCAGGGACAAAAGGGAAGCGTTCTCCCTTTATGGGGAATGGGCAGCTAGAAGTGCTGTTCATGCCGCATAAAGGGACCCTGCAATGAAATAGTGCCTCAGGGGGGAGGGGGGATGGGGGGGCACATGGTGGGGG
>QEPC01006430.1:5917798-5934733 GCA_003113815.1 Sphenodon punctatus | reverse complement strand
GAGGTACATGGTGGGTGCGAGTGGGGGCACACGGGGGGATGGGGGAGTAGAGGTACATGGTGGGTGCGAGTGGGGGAACATGGGGAGGAGGGATTGGGGAGCACATGGGCACATGGTGTGGGGGAGGAGGAGCGGGGGGGCACATGAGCACATGGGGCAGGGGGAGCAGGGGGGCACATGGGCACATGGTGGGGGCGAGTGGGGGCACATGGTGGGGGAAGGGGGGAATGGGGGGCACATGATGAGGGAGTTGGAATGTGGTTTTTGTTCACTTGATGTGGAGTGTTTGTTTCGCTGCTGCATTTGGAGGATCTGTGGATAGCTTTGCGGCCTTGTGGGAATGGTTTGGTTTATGGTTTTCTGGTTTTTATATGGGTTTTGTTCACTTGATGATGTGGAGTGTTAAATACTAATTCCCCCCCAATGCACACGCAGCAGAGGGAGGGTGAGAGGGAATTCATTTTTAATGCCTCGTGATTCAATTGAGGTTTTGAAATCCTGAGATTTAACTGGTTAGTCCTGTGTTTTCAGGTGTTTTCAGAATACTGGAAGTGTGATGGTTGTGAAAAAAATTGAGGTTTTGAAATCCTAAGAATTAACTGTTAGTCTGGTGATCCATGGGCCTTAAAATTCCAAAAACACCCATCCCCCACACACAGCAGAGGGCAAGAATATTGATTCAGAAGGAACGTCTGTGGTCCCTCCAACACACATGCAGCAAGTCCCTTCAGAATGCTTTCTGAAGCAGTATTCTTGCCCTCTGCTGCATGCATGTGTTGGGGAGGAATTTTAAAGCCCCATGAATGAGAATTTTATTTATTTATTTATTTATTTATTTATTAAAAACCACACAGAAACCACATGCAAACTGTGTTTTGTTGCAATCCTTGATCTGGTGTAAAAACGGGTGACTGGTGGGTTTCAATCTGTGGTTTCAAATGGGACCCCCCACTCTCAACTTCTATGTGGACCTCAGAGCTGGCACTAATTCTCAAGGGTGGGCTTTGGGAGGGAAAGGTTTCCCCACCCGTTATTTAAATCAGAGGTGGGGAACCTTTTCTATCCTGGGGACAATTTGAGAATTGTCAATTTGACAATTTGAGAATCTGAGGGCCGCACACATGTTGGGGGCAGGAGTGCTTAACGTGTGTACTCGAGAAAAGAAGGGCCCAGGTCAAGGATTTGTGCTACTGCTCCTTATCCTTCTGTGCATGACCTCATCTCTGCTCCCTTACCTTGAGCTCGGTTTTTCAGTGGTTGGAGGTGGGAACTGGATTCAGGGGCCAGCCAGATCCAGGCAAAAGGGCCACATAAAAAAACTTGTTGCAGGATGTATTTGGCCCCTAGGCCTGAGGTTCCCCATCCCTGATTTAAATGGTAGAATATATGTGCTTCATAATAACAATTTTCATTAAAACAAACTAAATTTGTGGCTTATGGCTGAGACGATAACATTAAAAAAATGAAGGGGGTATAATGGTACCCTTTTCCTCCAAGCTATCCACTATTGTGTATCCAGTATTGCGATGCAGCGGCAGAGTTACTTATTGTCAAAAGTGGTCCTGCCACCATCTCTGCCCAATAGGAATCAGAAGTCACAGCAGTTTCCTATCAAGCATTCAAAAACTCCAACTTCCCTTTGACGGTGTCTACTACTGTGTGCTTCACATTGGAGTACAAGCAGCAGGGAGCAGACGGAAAAAAAATACATGGGAACAGTTGATAATAAACTATTTTTATATCAACATAAACAACAGCATAAGGATTATTGTATAGAAGTACAAGTAGCTCTAACAACAGGCACTGTAAAGGAGATGGATTAGATGACCAAACAGGCACTGCTGTCTTTAAGGATTAATGGGTGTGCTCATTTGGGAGGGAAACCAGACAATGAAGGTATACTGGAGGGCTTCATAACACTCCCTTTGAAACAAGGTTAGCATGGTTAACATATTCAACATGCCGTGGGGCATGCAACATGTCACAGCTAAAACTGGTCTGCTGGTCCAGAGCACGACCTGGCTTCTGGCCCAACTATGTGTAAGCTGTAATCAGCATCCGTCACTTTGGGTAGGCAGAAAGTGCATGCTGTTTCTTTTTGATGCAGCTGAAAGCAATATGTGCCTTTCCTCCCATATTTCCCCAGCCTGCCTGCTCTTTGTTATCAGGATGGCTCTTAGAGATGCTGCTCAGGTGATACTATACCATTAATTCAAAATGTTTGGCACGTACTGGTAAGGGTGAGAGTGTGACCTCAATCAGCAAGAAGTATAACAGGAAATTCAAGAACTATTCACACCCATTTATACCACCAAAGTGACAACAGGTGGACAATGTCAAAGAAATATTGAACAGATCAGGATTGCCATCCACAATATTTCCAGCTGAAAGTACAATTACAGAAATACAGTAGGTGCCTGTGGAGGACCCAAATTGATTGAGGACGATTCAAAGTTTCTAAGTTATTATTGATCTCATCTCAGCAGAAATGTTGAACCAAAAGATGGTGAGGTCACCAGAGAGCATTACGAAGAACTCCCCAGTCTCCATTAAAGATACTGGAACCACTGTAGAATAGTTAAAATTTAAATTTGCCCTGATCTTAAATTTGCCCAGTGTTACCCTAGGGGGAAACACCGAAATCTTGTGTTACTCTTAGATGATCACAGGTATGGCCGAACAGCTAATGTCATCTTGCCCATCACAGCATCATAAACAATCTTGAAACATGTGTCCTGTGCCATTCATCTCTTAACCAATTATCTTCAGAAAACATGTCTTTCTCGATGGAACTTGAAGGAGTTGGATTACCCATTTTAAATGTGCATCACCTCCAAGTCTCTGAGAAATACATCCATAGCACTACATACAGTGGAGCTAAGTGGACCAAGTCCTGAGGCCAAATGTTTCAAGGATGAGTGTAAGTCTTGAAATCCATATCTACGAGCCAAAAGGCTAAGCTGTCAAGTGGGTGTGAAGTATACCTATCCTGCCATACCTAGACCATTCAATCAAAGGAGCACTCCTTGCAGTTCCATGCTGCATTTAAAATTAGCATTGTTGTTCAATTTCATTTACGTATTTCAAATGTAACTTAGTATTGCTGCTGATGAAATGAAGAAAGAGATTAAACAAATGTGGCACATTTCATCTCATAAACTGTTACCTGAATAGTATTTGGCTGCTTGCAGAGCTAGTCAGAGACTTTTTTAATAGTATGTGCTCAATGTATTATTCACTATTCAGTGACTACTGATGCAATCTAATGAGCAGTCCCTTCACAAATACTTTTCAGCCAGCCTTGCTAACTTCAACTCTCTTGACATTGTTTTACAATCTCCCTCTCTCCGGCTTCACTCTAATTTTTCTTTTTGAGAAAATGGCTCGTTGTGTTCCTTCTCCCACACTGGGGTCAATCCCATGCCCCATGTGCCCTGCGTGCAACTTGCGTGAGCACACATGTGCACAAACTGTGGACATGGAAAGAGGTCCACCTCAATAGAGAATACATTGTGCCGTGTTGAAACTTCATGGATCCTGCTTGGGAAAGCGACCACTGTCTCTGGTTTTCTCTTTTCTTCCTCAGTTTCCACTCCCTATTTCTTTCATTTTCTGAAGTCCCCACTTCTTTCCATGTATTACTCTCTCCTTTCTTCCCACTTTGTTCAGAAAATCTTTGCTTCGACCATGTGCAGCCGCTCCGCTGCTCTCTCCACTGGCTCCCCCTTCCTGAGGATATTCTGCACAAGCTCCTCGTCTTCACCTACAAAGCCCTTCATAACCTTGCTCCCCCTACCTCTCTGCTCTGATCCCCCTCCGAACCCCTGTTCGAGCACTCCGCTCCTCTTCCATCCCCCCCTCACCCGCCCATGCCTCCCCTACTCCTCCAGCCACCTTCGTCCCTTCTCCCTCACTGCCCCACACGCCTGGAACTCCCTCCCTGCCCTCGTCCGCCTTGCCCCCACCCTCCACACCAAGTCCGTCCTCAAAACCCACCTCTTCCGCTCCCCCTTTTCTAACTCCTGCTAATCACCCCCACCCAGGATTATCCCCTACTTGTTATCTGCAAACTCCTATTTAATGTAACCAAGCCAAGAATGTGTACCTGAGTTCTCGCATCCTCATGAATGTTCCATCCCTTGTCTCTCCCTCTGTTCCCCCTTCCCTGTCACCCCTGCCCCTGTCTTTAGATTGTAAGCTCTCGGGCAGGGACCATGTCTATTTTATTCTCTGTAAAGTGACAGGTACATTTCTGGCACTATATATAAATGCTTATAATAATAATTAATAATTAATATATCACATTAGTCTCCTTCGCCCTCCCACACAACGTCACCCACACACCTGCACATGCCCATGCACAAACAGTTGGAACTTTTAAAGACATGTAATAGTCAAAGGATTACATCTTCTAGACAAAAACTTGTACAAATTATCCTCATCCCATGCTTAGGCAGGGGGAAATTCCCACTTCCCCCCACTAAGGAGGAAAGAGGAAGGAAAAGTGGGCAGGCTGCAAGAAGTGCCTGTCTAGGAAGGGTTGCTATGGCAACTCCCTCAATGGCACGGAACTGAAGCCGTGTGAGACAGGGTTTTCACGGGTGCCATCGTAAGGAAGACAGCTCCCCTCCACATTCTGCAGAGCAAGGGGAGCAAGCAGGATTGCACAAGCCAGTGGCTTGCGTCTCACAGACACACACACGCACACACCCTGTGAAGACAATCTGTGGCACAGGCAAGGCAAACTCACCTTGCAGCTCAGCTGTGGGGTAGTCAGTAAGGGGAGGGGCCCAAGCAGGCCCGCAACCAAGAGCCCCACAATGGGGCATGCACCGAGTCTAATAAGGGACCCAAGCACCCAAGGCTTCCCTCTTCTCCCACCCCCAAACAGGGGTTTGGATTACCAAGGGATCAGGCACAGGTCTGGGTGGCCATCAGGGATGAGTCCAAGAGGAAATCAGAGCAGGGAGGTACAGCATGTGCCCCTTCCACTTCCAAGGGCAACAACTGATTTCCCCTCCCCAGGGTGCTTCAGAACTCCTTCCCACTGATCCTCTTTGCATTCTTGCTGGTGGCTGTGCCTAAACAGGACAGAGAAAGCCCATTCCAGCCCCCCCTGCCCTAGCACTCAACCCCCTCCCCCCAAACACAGGAAGGTGGGAAAGGGGAGCAATACAACCCAAGTTCAGTAAAAAGAAGCCCCCTGCTAGGAAAAAGGGAAAGATCAAGTCGACAAACCATTCCCAGCCTCAGCCACACCCAATTCAGTAAAACCCAAGTCAGGGGAGATGAAGCCACGCTGCACATGGGTACAAGCACCACATGGCTCAGATACAAAATGCACCCAAGTTCCCCTACCACCCCCAGAGGCCTGCCCCTATAGTGAGAACAAAGGGGACAAAGAGAGACAAGTGTCCCTGGGGACACTCCAAAGAGTGGGAGGTGGAGGCAGGCTCCTTATCATTACCCTGAATATCCCCCCCCCAAACCCACCCCACCCTCATGAGGAGTTCAGCACGGAGCAGGAGGAACGGATCAACAGGCTGCTGACCAGGATGCAGTCCATGGAGTGCAGCATGGACAGATTGTGCAGAAGCGACCAGCCTACCCTGCACGTGGAGCACCGTTACTACAAGGGGAAGATACTGAGTCCATTCTGAGGTGAGAATGTGGGAAGATGCAACTGCACGGGTGGAGCAAGACAAAGGTATAGTAGCCAGCCATGCACCTGGCCTGACAGCCAGAGGATATAGTAGAATGGCAATTGGGTGTCCCATGGCCCACCTATTGCAAACAGAGCCCTAAATGGAACCCCTCCCCCATCATGGTCAGGTCTAGGCCAACCCCCACCCAGCTTTGTGGATTCCTCCTATTTTTCGGATATCCTGTTCGTTGCTAAGGTTATGGGAAATAATTCCGGAGCAAATCTGGAGGTGGACAACATGCTGCCAGGGCCACTTAGGGGGATGTGCAGGTGTGTGGGAGGAGCCACCCCACTAAATGGAGCGATGTAGATGTGTGTCTTCCTCAATAGGCGAACACCTACTTCAGCCCACCAGGGAGAAGACCTGGAGCGAGAAGTACATAGATATCTTTGCACTCTTGTTTAGTGATCCAATTCCAGACCCCAATGATAATTTATTTATTTATTTTTATTTATTTTAAAAGGTGGTTGCATAGGAAGGAGCATGAGCACTTTAGGAAGCCCAAGGCTAAGTGCAATTGGGCAAATTGGATGACGGTCTTCACTATATTTCATGGGGTGATGCTCCAGATGTACCCCGAACTGGGGGGGGGGGGCTTCCTAGTCAAATATTCAGACATAATAAGGAGGGCCTACAATTCAGGCAGCCCAACTGTGCTAAGATGAGGCCTTTTGGCAGTGGGCAGAAATCAACACTGGTATAAGATGGATGGAATGTGCATGCACCTGATTTGTGGCTGGAGTTCATCAGCAACTCCAGGAATGCCCCCAGGTCAGATAGTGGCCATGTGCTGACAAAAGGGTGTGGGATTTACCCATCCTAAGCAATGGTCACCAAATGGTCAAGAGGAGGAGTTGATGGGCCAGTGTGCTGGGATTTTAATAAGGGGGAAGTGTTTTTTCCCCTCATGCAGGTCCAGACATTTACACAGCTGCAGGTTTCCATTGGTGTGCACACCCCAATCGGAGGCAGTCCCCAGTGGTGTGCAGGTTCCCACTTGGTGTGCACACTCATCCACCCATCAGCAACCCAGGATTTTCCGGGTTGCTTTGTGCGGGGAGGTGGGTGGAGGTGCGTGGGTCGTGGGAACGAACACCCACCCATACCCACTTTTATATGGGCACTACCACATGTGTCCACTGGGTGGACCTGCATGGTAACATCTCGTGTATAACACCCTGAGAATTCTTTCCTACCATGCTTCTGGAAAGGTAGGAGAATAGGATTCCTATTAAGAAACTGTCTCCAGACTCTACTTAGGTGTTCCATCTATTCTGTACCATTTTTTAATCTTGATATGAAGCATTCTTGTCTCTTTCTCCACAACCTGTCCTATATGTTGCTGGGAGGGAAAAGCAGTATTCTTGCTTTGTTTCCATCCACCATAAAACAAATAAATAAACAACACACACACACACACACACACACACACACACACACACACCCCTCCTTAACGTCTGACTGTTGCAAGAAGATGATGTCTCTGTTGCTCTATTTCTCCCAATCTCTATTTATCATTTCCTCATTCCACATCTTTCCCAAGTAACACCAAAGGGGAACTCACTTAACTATTGTCAGTTTCATTCCTGTGCACAAGTTTTTGAAAGAAAAAGAAAAAAGTAGAAGAGACTTGTCTGTTTTCACTCTGTCTCTCTCATACAAAGAAAGACAGAGGATGATATTCTTTCTTAAAAAATAAAATGAAAATGAAAGCATTCTATAGAATTCTATAGCAGGGTTTTAATACATACACTACTAGTTTTTAGATTAGTTTATTTATGGCTAAGAAGCCAAAAAATGCATACTCTACGTAATCTGATAATGTGGTTTCTCTGATATAGAAAAATTACTCTGTTTCATGGCTTCCTCCAATCACCATCAGTTGCAACAACTCTGTTGTTGAAGAAAATCTTTAGAGATGTCAAAGAAGGTGCTACCTTGCGGTGATTTCCACTATGGGGAGAGGAGGAAAACAGAACAGAAAGTTCACAAGCAACTTTGAACCACCTAGCTGTAATAACAATTTATAACAGGTATTTCAAGAGAGTACCCTGTAGTTATGAAATAGAACCCATTGTCATTACTGCTGAAAGCTCCTATGATTAACAGTGAAGGAGTCCAATTTCTGTGTAGCAGGCATCTAACAAGTGTATATATATTTTAAAGAAATCATCAACCAATAATAACATGCCTGAAAAGGAGAGATGTTTATTCTATAGACCTGAAAATTCAATTTGGGGACCTTTCTTAAGAGCTTTTGCTTCTGCAGTGAATTTAGCTGTGCTGAGCTTCTTCTAAACTAGAAGAAACATGGGCATGTCATAATGGCGGAACAGAACAGGTAGCCTGTGATCAAAGAAAGAGCCACTTCCTGTCATTATATTCCATTTCTCTCTAGATCTGATATTATTGGGTGAAAACAGACAGGCACATAACTCTGCTTTAACATTTCTTATGCATGGGGCATGGCTGTATTGGCACCCTATGCAGCCCAGCAACACACATAAGAAATGTTAAAGCCAAGTTAAACTACATGTCTGTGTTCACCCATTGAGATAGAAGTCTTGCACCTATTTCTGCTAGAAATACACCATTTTGCCAAGCTAAAATTTCATCCAAAAAATATTTTAAATCGTTTGATCAAATCCATAGTTTTCAATGTAGCCTTGAAAATCTGGCAAACAAAAAAAGACCTTGAACCGGGTTCAGTAAAACAGCTTCTTCTCATTTTTTATACCCAAGTCAGTCATTAACTAGATCTTCTTTCATAAAAGGCTGATGTGGATAAAAGGAGTATAAAGAAATATGTTGGCAGCTATTTTAGCACCCCTATGAAGAGGGGCCATGGAAACAAAAATGACAAGCTCCAAAGTTAATTAAATGAACTTAACACCTTGATGAGTTATCAATGTTCCTTAAAGAATCTCCCTGATATAGTTAACTACAATGGTGAATGGGCAAAGGAGCCCAAAGGCTAGACTGGGGACTGTTTTCTCCTGGGATGGAAGTGAGGAATTCCCTGAACTCAGGCTCATTTCTTTTATTAAAAAAAAAAAAAAAGCTTTACATATTTAACAATATGCACCATGACAAAATTTACACCCCAAAAAGCATGGAAATTAAATTATGCTTATTTATGTAAATTAATTAAACTATTTATTTACTCTTCCGATCATTAATATGACTTACATTTATATTTAAACGTATTTCTCTACATTGTTCTAATAAAGATTTAGTCTTCCAATTATTAGTTACTTATTCTTTCCATAATTACTTATGTTTAGACTCACCAACTTGCCACCTCAACATCACAATTAATTTGCAAAAATAAGCATAATTTAATTTCCATGCTTTTTGGAGTGTAAATTTTGCCATAGTGCATATTGTTAAGTAGTTGTGTTAATAATGTATTTTTTAAAATGTAAGCTTTTATTTTATTTTATTTTTTTAGAAACGATCCAGCATTTAACCTTTTCGTAAACTGAAAGTTTTGTTGGTTAAGAAAATCTCCAAGCTTTTTTAGATGTGAGGAAAAGAATGTTAATTTTGAATATATAATAGTCTTCCTGCCCCCCTCCCCTAGAAGGTAGGCTGCATAATGATAAGGATTTGCTCCTAAGAGCACAGATAATCTGTGCCACTCAGAGACGACGATGCTGCCATCCATCTGGCTGAGAAGAAAATTTGCTTCTGAGGCCAGATGACCCACGAAGAAGGAGGGCTGGGATACCTGGAGGTGCAGCTGGACTCTGCCAAATCCCAGCCTGTAATCAATACACTGGGTCATCTAATGATTCACGGTATTATGCACACGTTGATACATTGTATCACTATAAGACATAATGTATCCAATACTGGTTTAAGAGAATGGATTTAGAAGGCAGCGATATCAGCTACCTGTCTGCAAAAGCTGATGTAAGCTGACTTATATCCTGCTCCCTCCAGCCGAATGGCTGCTCGGGGCGGCTCACAAATACAGTTAAAACAATCCATAATATAGAAAAGGGGTTACTCAAACAATATAAAACCAACCATAAAAGAAGTAAAAGCCACTGGCAAACACCCATCCCCCACCCTTACCCCCTCTCCCCCAAAGGCCCAGACGAACAGCCAGGTCTTACAGGCCCGACGAAAGGCCAACAGGCTGGGAGCTAGGCGACCTTCCTCTAGGAGGAAGTTCCACAGCTGCAGTGCGACCACCAAGAATGCCCTCTCCATCATAGCCCCCCAGTTCACTCAGGGACCTCCAGGAAGGCGCCCCCAGCAGATTGCAGAGGTCGTTCCAGGGGCCAGGAAGTTAGGCTGTCACTCAGGTAGAAGGAGCCCAGACCATGTAGGGTTTTAAAGGTCAAAACCAGCACCCTGAATCGGACCTGGAACACTATAGGCAGCCAGTGCAGAGCCCGGAGCACTGGTGTAATGTGCTCCTTATGGCCCGTCCCCATCAGGAAGTGGGCTGCTGCACTCTACACTAGCTGCAGCTTCCGAGTCATCACCAAGGGCAGCCCCACGTAGAGCACATTGCAGTAATCTAGTCTTGAGGTGATGAATGCATGGATGAGGGTGGCCAGGTCAGAGTTTGAAGCATATGGCTGGATCCTACGCACAAGATGTAATTAGCGAAGGGCATCCTTTGCCACCTCCTCCACCTGACAATCCAAGCGGAGTCCAGGATCCAACAGGACTCCCAAACTCCACACCTGCGGGGCCAGCATGGGGTGAATCCCCTCCACAAAGGGGGCCATCGTCTCCGCTGCCCTACCCACCAACATCACCTCCATCTTATCTGGGTTCAGCTTCAGTCTGTTCAGCTTCATCCAGTCACTCCCTGCTGACAAGCACTGGGAGAGCACCGAGACTGCAGGACTTGGGTCCATTGAAAAAGTGAGGTACAGCTGGGTGTCATCAGCATACTGATGGCAACGCACACCAAACCATCTCATGACCTCACCCAGGGGTTGCATATAGATGTTAAACAACAACGGAGACAGGATTGAACCTTGCAGTACGCCACAAGCGAGATCCCAGGCGCTAGATGTTTCTTCTCCCAGCACCACCCACTGCCTTCTCCCCAAGAGGAATGATCAAAACCATCCTAAAACAGTTCCGCCCACCCACCCCAGGGTCCACAACCATCTCAAAAGCAACCTATGGTCCACTCTATCAAACGCTGCTGAGAGATCCAATAGGACCAAAAATGTTGAATGTCCTAAATCCATCTCTCGGCGGAGGTCATCTACCAAGGCCACCAAGGCCGTCTCAGTGCCATATCCTGGATGAAAACCTGATTGAAAAGGGTCCAGAAAGCCAATGCCATCTAGATGGGCCTGGAGCTGCCGGGCCACCACCCATTCAATAACCTTCCCTAAAAAGAGAAGTATCCCTGACTTGCCTGATGAAGTACCCCCATGAGGTCTGGAAGCTTGCATAACTCCACCAACTATAGATGGTCCAATAAAAGATACTATAACAAAGAATAACAGCTCCAATGGAGGTAAGGGGAGATAACAGCTGAAATTTATAACATCAGGTACAACGTATACAGAAAGACCTAATGCCAATAATCAGGGGAAAACATACAAAAAGACCTTATGCCAATAATCAAGGCACAGTGAATCTGCCACAGTGAATCTGCAGATGATGAAAGTGATCCTGTAACATCAGATGGGGGGAATGGATGTTCCCACCCCAGATGTTGACCACGGTCAACCACGGCGGGGAATCACATTCACCACGCGATCAGTGCCGGCCCCGTGGGTTCAGCCGATCGCGTGGCGACTGTGATTCCCTACCGTGATGAACCCAGTCATCACGTCTGGACGGCAGCCACGGCCCGGAATCCCTGCTGGGATTCCAGGCTGTGGTCAATTCGGGCGGGCGCTGCAGCCGCATTGGCCACGGCATCCGCCTGTCTCCCCAGAGGGCGGGCGGCGGGGGAGCGTAGGGGGGCGGGTGGCCACACATTGCGCCGTGCGGCCCCATCCCCTCCCCGATTCCCCGCCGGGAGCCGCCACCATGTCTGTTCAACCGTGACGCAGAAGCATAGGTTTGTTTGGCCCCGTCACGTCTAAAAATACCGATTGACTTCAATGAGGACATAATTGCACTATGTCCTGTTGCCCCAAACCCTTTGTTTTACAGATTAAATAAATCAACTCACAGACAATGGGTGAGGTTGCAGGTTGTTTCCTGCTTCTGCCTTAAGTCCTCTTGCACTCTGAACTGCAAATGAGCCTTTGGAGAGCTCTCCCTGATGATCTTGCGCAGCTGGCAAGAAATGATTTTTCAAACTTAAATAACTCTTTCAATACTTCACCAAAGATTATCAGTCCATCCTAAGTGATTGATGGACTGCTCTGGCTATGTACATGTGAATTTGTAAGGCAGAACTTGCTCAAATGAGAAAGATATCACCTTGCAAAAATGGTAAAACTCAGCAAAAATTACATGAACCAATTAACCTTAAAATCATTATAACTTTGGATTACCTTAATGGATCTATTTGAGATTTTGCATGTACCATCCTATCCCCTAAGAGAACAGACAGAGAAATTTTCAGAAACACAGCTCAACCCATTTATTCGTAGGAACATTTGAAAGTTTCAGTGTTTACAATAGGAAGTGATCCTGCATTTAACTGTATGTTACATTAACTTATTTTCAGACGTTATGAGATCACGCTCAACCACAGTCAATACCCTGTGGTGGGGAATGTTCCCGTAGTGTCTGTTGGGGAACCGGAAGTTTCCCCCCAGATGTTCGCCACGGTCAATCGTGGCAGGGAATCACATTCACCACGCGATTGGCAGAACCGGTGGGGCTGGCACCGGTCGCGTGGTGAATGCGATTTCCCGCCGCGATGAAGGTGCCCATCTCGTCTGGATGGAAACCATGGCCCAGAATCCCCAGCGGGATTCTAGGACGTGGTCAATTCAGGCGAGCGCTGCGACCGCATTGACCGTGGCACCCGCCCGTCTCCCCAGAGGGTGGGCGACAGGGGAGTGGGGGGGGGCCGAGCAGTTGCACGTGCTGCCGCATAGCCCCGCCCTGATTCCCCGCCAGGATCAGCCAGCACGTCTGTTGGACGTGCCAGAGTGATCCCGGTGGGGAATCATTTGGGTGATTCCGGGATGGGGCGAATGCTGCCCCGTCTCATCTGAAATCACCCACTGTCACCTCTCTTATGAGGGATACAAATTAACCCTGAATCCTCTGGCTTCATCTTCACAGAAGACCCCTCATCTCTGCAAGCTAATGTACAGGATCCCTGAGCTGCTGCTACTACTATTAGCAGCAGCTATTATCATTTCTATAGCACTACTAGGCATATGCAGCACTTTACAGTCACAGGTTTTCAGAGATGGGTCCCTGCCCAGTGGGCTTAGTTTAAGATGGACAAGAATGATGGAAACACACAGGGAAAGACAGACACACACATTCCTATTTTACAGATGGGAAAAAGGGGCTGAGAGGTTGTGACTTGCCCAAGGCCACCCAGTGAATTCAGCTGTTTGGCAGGTGCAGGTACCAGAGTAGATCACATGTTCACCCCAGTCAATCACTGGTAGGGGTCAAAGTCAACCACGGTTCTGGAGCTTGGGACGGGACCACGCCCAGAACCATGGTCAATGCAATTTCCACTGGGAAACAGCCAAAAGTAATGTCTGAACGACAACCGCCAGGCGGGATCAAATGGAATGATTTCCAGCCGTGATGAATGCATGCAGCATCGCTGCCAGGCAACAACCAGCAAATGGAACAAGGAAGGATATTTAAAGGCCATGCAGTAGCAGGGGAATGTGGAGGCGAGACAACGGAGAACAGGAAGAGAGACGACACGGCGATGGAGAACGAGGAAGAGCAGCAGCAGTACTCACAGGACCCACAGGGGGACACCCAATGGGATGGAGGCCCCCCACAAACAGGTAAGGACACCACAATGGGTGGGGGGATGGCCGGGGGTGGTGGTGCAGGGCAGTGGACAGCCATGGAGGGAGGGTGGGAGATGGGGTCCAGAACAGATAATGCACAGCACCCAACCCCCCCATGTCCCCCCAACAGACCAGTAAAAGAGCCCAAGGGCCGGAACCCTCACAGGACACCAGCAGGGAGGAGGCACTGATGCCGGAGGGGCCATCAGGGAAATGGAGGTACCAGAGAGGGGGACAGTGGAGATTCAAGGAGACACAGGACTTCATAAACATCTGGGGGTTCCTTGAAAACCAGATGGAGCTCGCAGTCAACAAGCGCAATGAGCACATGTTTGACCAGATAATTCAGGAGATGGAAGAGGCAGGATACAATAGGACCACAGCACAATGCAGATCCAAGGCCAAGGCGTTAAAGAGGGGCTACAAGAACATTAAGGACAAAACCAGAGGTCCGGTCACACAGCTAGGACCGCACCCTATTACGATGTCCTTGAATGGATCCTGCAAATGAAGGGCTCCATCATGGCCCCCAGGCTGGTAGGGAGCACTGTGGTGCGGGGCCGGACACGGGAGGAGGTACCACCACCCATGGCAGCACTCACACACACTGCACCCCACCCCCAAGAACAACAGCCCGGGACCTCTAGGAGCAGCAGGCCCCCATCACGGACAGGCACGGGGAGCCCACCACCCATGTCTGGGTCAGGGGCCTCCAATGATGGCACGCTGGCGACCCTGAGCCAGTAGACACAAGGGGAGCACTCGGAGCAGAGCCCCATTGAGCATCCAGTCATGGAGGACTCAGAGATGGACATCGAAGGTAGGCACAGGGTGGGGAAGGCACTGGGTCCAGCACAGACACAGCCATGGGAGGAGGGGGGGAACAACAGGCAGGGAACCAAACCAAACCACCACCACCCGCCCTTACCACAGGCGCAGAGGAAATGGAGTGGAAAGGTGCACCAGGAGCGGTAGAAGCCATGGAGGAAGGGAAGGGACGCGGCCTACTGGGTGCCGGGAGGTGAACAGGGGGGGTGAGGGGCACCGGGGACGGGACACATGCACTCTGATGTAACAGCTCCACACCCGTTCCCATACAGGAGCAGTACCACAGCTGCAGAAGGGTGAGGCTGAGCAGGAGCAGCAGGAGCAGCAAGGTGAGCAGGCGTGGGGGGGGCGCAGACCGACAGGTGGACAGAGGGCAGCGGCTCAAGGGGGAGAGGATGGACATGCACACACGGCCTCCGGGGACCCCAGGGGAATGGAAAGCACAGCTGCTGGAAGGGGTGCCGAGGGTGCCCATGAGGGAACGAGGGTGGGGTTGCAGGACACAGCTACATGGAGGGAGGGGAGGGGACCCAACCACCCATGGGATGGGGGGGATGGATGGACAGGGATCACAGCTCCCCCCACTCCCCAGCACCTATCAGGGGAGGTAAATTGGCAGTTAATGGGTGCCCAACCGAGCATACCTAACCTGTATCCTACAGACCCGCAGCCCGCCCAGCCAGGCCAGGCAGAAGAGGGACCCATGCCACCGGATGCGCGAACACAGGGTACGCGTACGCTGCCGGCGGGAGGACCTCGCAGAGGGGATCCTGCGTATGAGCACAGAGCAGGGGGAGGCAATGATTGCATCCATAGACTGGATGGAGGTGGCAACCAACAGAGCTGTGCAGCAGGTGGAGGGATGGGACAGGCACCTGGTGGCCGAGATGCACAAGGAGAGGAGGCTGGAGAGACGGGACTACACCCAGAAAATGGAGGCATTTATTTATTTATTATTTATTTATTAACAACATTTGTATCTCACTCTTCTTGCCACAGGTGGCCCAGAGTGGCTAACAACAATATATAGAAGTGTAAAACAATTTTAAACATTGTAAAACATAGTCAGTCATAAAAAATAAAAACACCCCCTCCCCAACCCCACCCCTCTCCCTCGCCAAATGCCTGACAGAACAGCCAGGTTTTGCATTTCTTGCGGAAGGCCGGAAGGTCCGGGAACAGACATGCCCCCACTGGGAGGGAATTCCAGAGGCGTGGCATGACCACCGAGAACGCCCTATTCTGCGTTGCCCCCCGGGAAACCCAGGGGACCTCCAGCAAGGCGCCCCCAGATGACCACAGGGCCAATACAGAACCCGGGGGGTGAGGCGGTCTCGCAAATAAGCAGAGCCCAGACCGTGTAAGACTTTATAGGTTAAAATCAACACTTTGAATCGGGCCCAGAAGACTATTGGCAGCCAGTGCAGAGATCGGAGCACTGGTGTAATATGCTCCCGTCAGCCCAGTCCCACCAGGAGCCAGGCCACCACATTCTGCACCAGCTGCAGCTTCCGAGCCGTCATCATAGGTAGTCCCACGTAGAGCGCGTTGCAGTAGTCTAACCGAGAGGTAATAAAAGCATGGATGATCGTGGCCAGGGCTAGATCCAAAACCCGTGGCCAAAGCCACCACACCAAATGTAACTGCCGGAAGTCACTCCTCACCACAGCCTCCACCTGGAGATCCAGGTGGAGCTGCACGTCGAGGACCACCCCCAGGTTCCGCACCAGGGACGTCAGCGGAGGGCAGACTCCATCAATCGATGGAGCTGTCAACTCCGCTGACCTACCCACTAGCATCACCTCCGTCTTGTCAGGATTCAGTCACAGTTGGCTAGCCCTCATCCAGTCCCCCACAGTTGCTAAACACCGGGTAAGCACCGAGACAGCCGGGCCTGGGTCAGTCGAAAATGAGAGAAACAGTTGGGTGTCATCTGCATACTGATGAAACCTCACCCTGAACTCCCTGATCACCTCACCGAGTGGCTGCAGATACACGTTGAACAGGAGAGGGGATATAACTGAACCCTGCGGGACCCCACACAGGAGGTCTCGGTAAGATGAAAAAGAATCACTGAGTACCACCCGCTGAGTTCTTCCGGTCAGGAATGAGCGGAACCATTCAAGAATGATCCCGCCCACCCCCGCACTGTCCCACAGGCACGTCACCAACATCTCGTGGTCCATGGTATTAAATGCTGCTGGCAGATCTAAAAGAACCAATAGGATTGATCGACCACCAGGGCCCCGATTCTTCCGCGGAATTTTTTTAAAAATTCCGCGGGAGTCAGGGGCCAATTCTGCGCCTTGGCGCGATTTACCATGGGGGGGGGCTTGGTTTGCCTCCTCCTCCCCCCGCACTGGTAAACCCTCAGGGCCTCCCCTCCCCAGCTGCCGGGGCTTGCCCTCCCCAGCTGCTGGGGCGTGCTTGAATCCCACCCCCCACCCCCCAAAAAAACCCCAAAAGGATTT
>QEPC01006430.1:5888755-5912271 GCA_003113815.1 Sphenodon punctatus | reverse complement strand
ACCCATGAACACACAGAAATCTGCATGTTCATGGGTGGGAGAGGCCCATGTAAAAAGGGCCACATTCTCACAACTGTCTTACTTATACTATCTTAGGTAGGAATTTAGGATGTAAAGCAATATATATTCTATCTTGGAAAATAAATCTGCAAATATGGTTCTGAGATTATTATGGCTGCTATTTCACTAACTCTTCTTAATGAAGTTCTTGCTAACAGGAATACTGCCTTTAAACCCACACCCCATAACCAGTTCATTTGCATCCCCCATATAATTAATTCACGCTGCCCCGAGGGCACAAATTAAATGGTTACGGGTGGGGGCAGCATGAACTGATTATGGGGGCAAAACTGAACTGGTGAATCTGCGTGAATTGATTATGTGGGGGCAGGGGCACAAATGAACTGGTTATTGGGTGGGGGCAGCATGAACTGATTATGGGGCACAAACATTTTGGGTGTCTGGTGTGTTTGATAGCAGCACTTCTGGACTGGTCGCACTGCATGTATGCACAAGGCACAGGCAGCACTGGCAGCAAGAAGCAACAGGCCCTGGAGGCCAGACTGGCTAAGCTCACTCCCCTCCTCCAGTAAGGCAGTCGACGGAGTCAGTCTCTCTGTGCCTGCCTCACTGCCCGCCCGGCTGCCCCTGCAGTGGAATCACTCCTGGGGAGTGGTGGTAGATGTTTGGCTGGGGAGATGGGAAGCACTGGGAGGCCATGCTTGTCTATGGCCACAGTTATAACTCCTAGCTGCTGGATTTTGTATATTTAGAAGTTGTTAGCAGGCCCCGCCCCATCCCTTAAGCTCCACCCACTTTGGGTTTTCGGAGCATGCGCATGCTTTGCACGCGTGCACATCAGGGGCCCATAACTGAGGTTTGAACCCGGGCCCTTCTCAACCTTGCTACACGCCTGATCCCATTGTGCTGCCTGTACCCTTATTGCATGTCCTTGGAGCTCCCCTGGTTGCCTCCTCTGCCTCCTGTGGTTTGTGGGGCCCCTCTTTTCTTGCCTATCAGATCCTCTGACAGCTGCACCATGGCCGATACCGCTGCATCGGAGCTCCCACTCTGCGGTTCTGCAGCCAGTCAGCATTGCTGGACCTACAGTGAGACCATGGCTCTAACTGACCTGTGGCACTTCCAGCCCGTTCAAATGTTCCTGAGCTCCCCAACTACCCTCCCGGATGCCTATCAGTGTCCGAGCTCGGGCCTTCACCGCTTTGGATATGTAGCTAGCGCTTCCGAGTGCTGGCTCCATGCAGATGATTTGGGCCTCTGTCCTTTCCAGATGGGTGCATGGTCTGCTGCTGAGATGGTGTCAGCTCTCTCTGTATGTGCCTTGACTGGATTCCAGACCTGTTTGGCGAAGGGTGGGCTTGCCCTGGCTGTGTCCTACTTCTGCTGCATCCTCTGGGCCCGTGGCTACCAGCGTTCACATGGGGCGTCTTATTACCGCCTGTTGGAGCTCGAACAGCTGTCGTGGCCCCCTGCGGCTGACTATGCCTGGCCCGATCCCACAGGACCTGAACTGCTGGCATTGTCTGAGGTGTGGTCCCATGCCGATGTTCAGGTTGGGCTCACTGGTCCTGATCCTTTTGAGGCCTACTACCTTGTTGCATACCACATGGCACGGATGGGCCAAACGGATAGCGCCAAAGAAAGGGGGGGCAGAGGTCAACAATGGGCAAGGATACTGGAAGTGGAAGGGGACGGAACACAGCAGGACACAGGGGTAGGCACCCAAAACCCCAGGGACAGCACAGGCAGCACGAGGCACCTAACAGCAACACCAGGCGCTGAAACAATAGGGGTTCCCATGCTGACAGAGCAGGGTCACAGTGGAAGAGCCACCAATCAGACAAAGTAATTGGGGAGGGCCGAGGCATGTTGCAGTGGACGCACTCCGTTCATCTGTTGGGCCACCCATCCCGCCCCCCTTCGTGACCATGTGCAGCTGGGGTTCCCTCCTGGGTCCTCTGTGTCTTGACTGTCATCTCCACCATGCGCTCCCTGCACCTCCCTACCATTCCAGTTTGTAACCAGCTACATCGTTCCCATTCTGGATCTACTGCTGTCTGGGTTCCATCTGTTTCCTCCATTCCGCCTGGCTGTGCTGGTTTGCCTGAACCCCGGGGCTGTCTGTGTGGCACCACTTTAGCATCTGTAACCATGGGGTTCGTTTCTGTGACCCGCCCCTCCCTTCTGCTATTGGGTGCTATCCGACACCTGTACTGGGGATCCCCGTGGACCTTTGCTGCCCTTGCTCCACTGGTGCCCCGCCTGTGCCCATGACCTGCCCCCACCCCCATGATGCCTCCCTGTAATTCTGTGTCTGGGGTTCCCCTGCCCATGACAACAGGCTTCCTCTTGGGGGGGGGGGGTGTTGCTGCATCAGCTGTCCACGGCTCAGGGGTCCCTTGGTGGCTGATCATGTTCTTCTGGGACAGGGTGTCTTGCTGTTGGGACCTGCCTCGGCCCTCCCCAATTACTTTGTCTGATTGGTGGCTCTTCCGCTGTGACCCTGCTCTGTCAGCATGGGAACCCCTGTTGGTTCAGCGCCTGGTGTTGCTGTTGGGTGCCTCATGCTGCCCGTGCTGTCCCTGGGGTTTTGGGTGCCTACCCTGGTGTCCTGCTGTGTTCTGTCCCCTTCCACCTCCAGTATCCTTGCCCGTTGTTGACCTCTGCCCCCCCTTTCTTTGGCGCTATCCATTTGGCCCCCTGATGTGGTGTTCCCCATTTCCCCCCGTCAGAGTGGCTGCTCCTAGGTGTGTGGGGTGCCCTGTCCTCATGTCTCTTCCTGGGTGCCTGTCCGTTTCTGTCCCATTGTTGTTGTGCCCTTGTGTGCCACTGTGAGCCTCCCCCTGGGTTACTGTCCCTTTCAGCTGTGCATGTGCCCGCTGGTGTGTGTGTGTGGTTTGTGTTCTGCTCTGTCCGTGGCTTCCTTCTTCCTGTTGTATGTGTGTGCGGCTCTGCCGTTCTCCTCCCTCCTTCCCCTCCCTTCCTGTTTCCCTTGTGTGAGCGGTGCCTTGTGGCGCTTTTGGCTTCCTTTGCCCTCGGTCAGCCATGTCTCTGTCCCACTCCACCCCAGTGGCTTCTGGTTTTTTTTGCCACGGTCCGGGAGCGGCATAACGTCTGTAACACTGTCATGGATCATGGCCTGGCTGTTTGTTTCCTGGCCATGGTACCCCTCCCGTCATGTCTGTTTGGGGCCTGTCGGGACCACGGGTGGGGGTTAGGCGGCTTTCCACGGTTGGGGATTCACTGTGGCGACCTGGGAGCACGTAACGTCTGAAATGACCCATAGTGTCCTCCATTGGGGGTACAATCTTCCCAGGTTTCATCAGAATTGAATAAGAAACAAAAAAGGTATAGCCGGAAATGCATTTAGCAGTTTTTTCCCATTATTTCAAAAATGAAAATTTGTTTTTGTTTCTGTTTTCATTATTATTGTCATTTTCATTATTCGAACAACAACAGAAAAATAAAAATTTCATTTTTGTTCTCATAACAACAAAAATGAATTGCACACCCCTATTTCTGAGCAAAGAGCTGCTTCATAATAGTAGGTGGCCTGGGTGTGAGCCCCCAAATATGGCTTTGCATGGAGGCCCATGTATCCTTTAATCCAGCCCTGCTAAAGGGTGGGCGGAGTGGGTGAGAGGAGATGAGCATTTATCTCTTAGGAAATCTCTTATTGAATTAATAAAACAATAATACAGCTGTTGAATGACATGCGTTGTGTCATACTAAACAATATCCTTGAGAAAGGTGGCAAGAAAATGGGTTTCTGTTGTATGGAGCGTCATTTATTGTGCTACTTTTTAAAATCTATATCTATGCTATGTTGATCAATATGGATATTTAGTAACAAGTCTTTCTTTCTGAGCCTATCAATAGTTTAAATCATTCTTCTCAGCGGCGCTCAAAGCAAAACATGAATATGCAGCTTTTTAGCTCTGGTCTAATTTACTTTCAGCCTTAAAAGCCCAGCACTTTAATGAAGGTACACTTTCATAAAAGCAAACGTTCACATGAATGAGACAGGGGGAAATGGTTTTTTCCTCGCGATCTCCATCAAATATAGGGCTGATTCTCATTTATACCAATGCCCCCTTCACACTATGGATAGAAGAAGTGAAGAGATTTATTTTTTTTTAATTGCAAATGAAAATCACACCCATTATGATCATTATCCATGCTGAATAGATTGTACAAAAAAAATAAAAATAGGTTGTTGAGTCAATGCATTGACTAGGGAAATTCTTTGTTCAATTTGGCTTCATTAAACCAAATTCACTACTTCACTTAAATGCTTAATTTATTAATGCTAATGAAAATATTCCTTAATTAACTAATAAGGCATAATGTGAATATCATGAAATCAACCCCCTGAGATATTGCAACAAGAAAGGCAGTCTCTCTCATCTAATATCCCACGGGTATAATTACCTCATGATAATTTTTTTCCTGTAACCAGGCTGTCTTACAGATTGTTTTGTGGGGGGAAATATTACTTGTCTTGAGCTGGAAGACTGAAATGACATCTCCACTAATCTTGGATGAATGGAATGATTCGCATACATTAATCTACTCTTCTGGAATGGTTTCTGGCTAATCAGAATCCTCCCTCAGAATATTTATATAATGATTTGTGACAACTGAAAGAGTTGTTATAGATTTTCTAACGATGAATCAGTGTATTGAAATGAAGGAAAATCCATTCTCACTATCTACAAATCTATCTACCTCACTGACCAAGTTAAAAACCAGAACAAAAAATATCATTCACAACACATGTAGGATTTCAACTTACCAGTTTTAGCCTTGCAAGAACGGTTGTCAGGCTGGAGAAGGTAGCCCTCCACACAACTGCAAGTGTATGATCCATCTGTATTTACACAGGTTTGGCTACAGGTTCCATACAGATTACATTCATTTAAATCTAAAGGAAATATTGAAATTATTTATAAACAAGAACAAGGGGGAGAATGAAGGAGGACAGAGCTTCTGTCCCCAAATCCAAATTTGACTGACATTTCTTAAGTGTAGAAATATTAATTTTCTGAAGATTATCATCCATTACATAAACACTATAAAACTCTGGTCCTTTTCAAACAGGCCCCAGTGGGGATGGGGGGGGATGGGTGTGTGCCCATGCTGGGTGTGCAGCTGTTCCCATGGGTGTGCAGCTGCTCCAAACATGGAGCAACCGGCATTGGAGCCCTTGGCTCCATGCGTGGGTGATGGGTGGAGGTGGGTGGAGCACAGGAGTGTGCATGCACACGCACCCACTGAGGGCACCGTTGGCGAAGTTCACATAGGCACCCCGCACCCACGGCACATGTCAGGGGACGGGGGCACCCATGTGAAAAGGCCCTCTGTGATTCTAAACAACAGATTAAAATAAGGGGGCAGATTTTTTTAGCTATCAGTCAGCATATTGACATTTCAAACTCTGTCCCTTTCCTCCTCGTGCATCAGTTCTGAAGACATGGGAAGGGCTTGAGTTCTAATAAGTTCCATATCGCTTCTGACTGGGAGCCCACAAGAAAAGAACAATGAGTCAGCAAGAATAGCATGATTCCGTCTTTTGGACAGAAGTGCTAGTGGGGATTAGGCTCGCATTAAACAAAGGACTAATCATAAGTGAGGCCTGTGATTGCAGTTTGTGTTTCTGCCTGTTTGGGAGCTGCACTCTGAAGGGATTGGTGATTGACACCCGGCCCCTTGCTTCCACAGGCATTTAAGCAAGGACTGGCCCCCTGGGGCCATTGGCCATCCATGGGGCAGACATGGCAGTGGCAGCTGGAATTTTGGCAGTGATACATCTACCTTCTGGACAGTTATGCCCTAAGAGATCTGGGACCAGCTATTAGGAGGAGTTGGATGGAGGTAGCTCCACCACACCCCTAGGACTTGGGCAAGGGGTCTTTTGTACTCTGGAGTGGATCTTATATTTGTAGATTTTATTATGGTACTTAATTACCAGGCAGCAAGAGAAAGATATGGCAACACACACAGAGACAGAAGGAAGTATGAAACAACTTTCTTTATTGGACTGCCCCAACTGTGGTCCAGCAATCATTTGTGGCAACTATTGAGATAGGCAACACATCTTTGGAAACAACTGGTGATGTGCAGCTCTCTTTCCCAGTATTGAACCCTGCTTTGCATAGTCCCCAAACTATTGGTACTCCTAGGACAGGCTTGGAGCTGGTGCAAGTAGAGGAGTCTGTATTTGAACACTCAATGGGGGGGTGCAAGTAGAGGAATCTGTATTTGAACACTCAGTGGGGGGTTCAAGTAGAGGAGTCTGCATTTGAACACTCAATGGGGGTGCAAGTAGAGGAGTCTGTATTTGAACACTCAGTGGGGGAGGAAGACATGGAGGATCTGTTATCTCTCCCAAATATGCATCCCTCTATGACTGAACCATTTGATTTTATAGATAGTGAAGATGTTAAAAGCTGGGGGGACTTTTGCTGCTTGATGAAGAAGACTGCTGCAGATTTTTTGAACCATGTAGTAGATATCAAAGTATCTATTGATCAGATGAAATATTTATTTTGGAGAAGAGAGGGGAATAAAAGAGCATGTGTAATTAATGTTGGTACCCAAACTGATGTGAGGAGTTTGGGGATCCCCGAAGGAATATGAAGGAGCAGCCTGGCACAAGAGAGGAGGTAAGGAGATCAGGAGAATTAGTAGTTATAGGGGGAAATATTTATTTATTTATTTATTTGTATGTATTGGCCGCCCCCTCATGCCTACGGCATCTCAGGGCGGCTTACAACAACCTCATTTAGCAGATATTGTTTAAAGGATTCCGTGCCAATTATTGATTAGGGAGTAGTACAAAAAGAATCAGACTTGAATTTAACTATCGATGAAAGGATTTGTCACCATTTGGATACCCAACAATCTTGTACAAGCTCTAATGGTACATTTTTCAGAAATGTGGGGTCCAGAGGAAAAGGGTAAACGAGACCCCTGAGAGAAACCAAATTAAGCAGAAGGGTCTCGTATCCGCCAAGAGAAAGTGGCTAGGAAGGGAGAAAGGTTGAATGTGCAGTTAAGTGGTGTGATTTTTCATAATTACCCAAATTATTATGATTTGAGGAACAAAACCCAAAATGTTTTAAGGGATCATTTAATCAAGTTTTTGAATCGGTTTTTTTTTTAATTAGTAGAAAGGATATCTATAGTGTCGTGTGAGGATATTGTGGAAAGGTAAGGGAGAGGTAAGATTATCTGCTTTATTTTATGATCAGGATCTGACTAGGAAGCTTGTGAGCTTCAGGGATTTATTTTATTTTCGTGGGTATCATGTGGAAAGTTTTTCTCTATTCGTTAAGATGGGGTTTCCTACCTCTGAGAGTGATTCTCAATATAGTAGTGGAATGAAACCTCATCATAATAGGGACATCATAGAGTGGGTTGAAGTATATTTGGATATTGATGAGGGAGCAGAGGGTTTCTGGACAAGTTTCTGGAAGATAGGTCCATTAGCAGTTATTAGCCAGACAGGATCAGGGAACATGACGGGAGCTTGGGGGAAACAACAGGGAATGGATCCCCCATTGTGACCTGTTGGGTGCTTCTCCCAAGCCACCATGATTGGCCACTGTCAGAGACAGGATGCTGGGCTAGATGGACCATTGGTCTGACCCAGTATGGCAATTCTTATGTTCTTATGTTCCCAGCAGAAATGATATGTTAGATCCATGCCACTGACTTTAAGGCCTAATGAGGAGGAAGGATCAATTAGCCATGAGGACCGGGTATTGCATAATCTCTGCAATACTGACTGACTAGATTATGGAAATAACTAGAAGTAATCATGTCTAATAGTTTCCTGGAATATAGCAGGATGGTCAAATAAAATAATAGATCAAGAATTTCAGGAGTTTTTCACCCAGTATCATATTGTCTGTCTTCAAGAAGCCTGCCTTATGGAAGATTTTTAGAAATTAGGTCCAGGTTATGAGATTTGGATGGTACCCACAACAAAACCAAATAGGAAGGGATGCCCAGCTGGGGGCCTGGCCATTTTGGTCTCTACTTCTTTAAAAGTCAAGACCTCAAAGATTTTGTTATGTAAGATTATTTTTTTGTGGCCATTTATATTGCTTTTGTGGGTGGTTTTGCCTTTATAGTAATAAATGTTTATATTCCTCTAAGTTCTAAACCTTATTATGGAGGAGTTATGGATAGAGCTTGATAGAATAATAGACCAGATGGAAGAATGTTGTCCTGGAAATGTTTTCCTGGTAGGTGACTTTAATGCAAGGATTGGCCTTAATGTAGGTATTTCTGATATTTGTGAAGCCCAGGAGGGGGTAGTAGTCGAGTGTGATATGTTACCAAGGCAGTCAAGAGATCAGAAAACAAATAAAGCTGGTTTAAAATTGGTTAATTTAATTTATAAATACGATCTTAAGATTTTGAATGGAAAGGGACCAGGAGATAGCGATGGTTGTTTTACCTTTATTTCAAGTAGTGTTGTGGATTATGGATTGGTTTCAAGAGGTTTGGATTACTATTTTACAAACTTTACAGCGGACTCTATGCTAGATAGAGAGCACCAACCCCTTTCTATGTGTTGCACCTGTAGCAGCAATGAGGGTCCGTTCTTCCAACAAAGTTGTTATGCAGGAAATTGAAATTAACCCATTAAGGAGACTGAGGTGGGGGGAAGAGCTTCAAAAATGAAATAGCTACCTTCCTAACTTCAGAGGAAGGAACGTCTTTGCAAATGGGAATTATAGAATCTGGATCTATAATTGCTGCTAGGAAGGCATTTAATGATCTCGTTGCTACCCTGAGCTCATTTCTGTCAACAAATACAAAGAAAAAGAAAGGGATAAGAGGGACTTATATGGTTTGATCATCAATGTAAGATGGGTAGGTTGATTAATTGTAGATTAGCGAGAGAAGTTCATCTCACAGATTCTAAAGAAGTTCTTTCGGCCCTTTTGTCACAGAGATGTGCATAAAAAAATTGATTTGGGGAAAAAACGACAGGCACAGGTTTTAATATGAAAGGAACTGGAAGAAGCAGCTTTAATGAAAAATTCTGCAACCTTTTGGACAATTGCGAAGTGTTATATGAGAGTGAGGGATAATGGTATGGATTCACAGGTCTATAAGGATGCTTGGGAGAGGCACTTTTTTTGTTCCTTTAATGCTGATAATAGGTCAGTAAAGACTGCTTTGGGGAATAACTCTGCACTGGACCAGTACCCCATCTGGGAGCCTATTACTCATGAAGAGGCTTATGAAGAGCCGCCCTGAGCTGCATTGCAGGAGGGGGCGGGATATAAGTTTGAAGAAATAAATAAATAAAAATAAATAAATAAATAAATTAATAATTTAAAATTTTAAAAAGACCCTGGGAAGAATTTTCTCCTGGCAGAACTTTTTAAAGGATTTATAGACTGGTGGGTGCCTGTGCTAAGACACCTCTTTAATAATATTAATCTCACAGGAATTTTACCTGAAGGATGGAATACAAGTATATTAATTTCTATATATAAGAAGAGTAGCAAGACTGACCCTTATAACTATAGGCCAATCAGTTTGATAAATATAATAGCTACAGTGTATGCTAAATACCTCCTTTTTAAATTAGACGATTGGCCGTTTTTAATGAGATTTTTGTCGAGGAACAATCTGGATTCAGAGCTAATAGGTCAACTATTGATAATTGTTTTATTTTGGACCATATCAGATTCAAACATGTTTACAGGAAGAAAATGAAGTTATACTTAGCTTTTGTGTATTTCAGAATTGCATTTGATCTAATCAATCTTGATCAATTGTGGGAGAAACTTGACAATACCAACATCATTGGCTATTGGCTCTGGTGAAATTGATGTATTGTACACCAACACTGTAGTGAAGGTCCGATATGATATATATGGGCAGTTAACCGATGAAATTCCCACTACAAGAGGGACTAAGCAGGGGCGCATCCTAGCCCTTTTTATTCTTAATTATTATATTAATGGAGTTGTAGCAGCACTCAATGATCAAACGCATTTCCTGGTCCAAATCCTGAATAGAAACATCTCAATTCTACTTTATGCTGATGATGTGATTTTGATCTCTCAAGCTATGCTGGGATTGAAGAAGCTGTTTGTTAGTCTGAGTAATTATTGTAAAAATGAACTGCTAAAGACTGGGTACCTGGGCAGATGAGATTTAATGTGGACAAGTGCAAAGTGAAAAATAATCCAAACTATGAGTACAATGCTGGGTACTAAGCTAGGAGTGGTAACTCAGGAAAAGGATCAGGGAGTGATTGTGGACAATACATTGAAATTCTCAGCCCAATGTGCAGCAGCAGTCAAAGACGCAAACAGAATGTTAGGAGTTATTCGCAAAGAGATAGAGAATAAAACTGAGGATGTCATAATGCTTCTATTCAAAACGATGGTGTGGCTACACCTGGAATACTGTGTGCAGTTCTGGTTGCCCTATCTCAAAAAAGACATAGCTGAACTAGAAAAGGTACAGAGAAGGGCAATGAGAATGATAAAGGGTAGGGAAGGGCTTCCGTACAGAGAGAGGCTTGACAAGCTGTGTCTCTTCAGCTTAGAGAAGAGAAGACTGAGAGGGGACATGATAGGGGTTTATAAAATACTGAGTGGTGTGGAACAAGTAGACAGGGAATGGTTATTTACCCTCTCAACTAGTACTAGAACTAGGGGACACTCCATGAAACTAGCTGCTGGCAGATTTAAAACAAAGAAAAGGCAGTACTTTTTCACTCAATGCATAATTAACTTATGGAATTTGTTGCCAGAGGATGTTGTCAAGGCCAGTAGTATAGCTGGGTTTTAAAAAGGACTGGATAATTTCTTAGAGAGTAGGTCCATTAATGGCTATTAACCAAGTAGGTTATGGAATGAACTTCTCAGGGTATTTTCAGATGTTACGAAATCACGCTCAACCACAGTCAATTCCCTGTGGTGGGGAATGCCCTTGTAACGTCTGTTGGGGAACCGGAAGTTCCCCCCCAGATGTTAACCACGCTCAATCCCCGCCGGGAATCTCCTTCACCACGCGATCGGCTGAACCCGTGGGGCCGGTGCCGATCGCGTGGTGAATGGGATTCCCGGTGGGGATGAAGGGGCCCATCATGTCTGGATGGCGATCACGGCCCGGAATCCCCACCAGGATTCCAGGCCATGGTCATTTCAGGTGGGCACTGCAGCCACATTGGCCGCGGCACCCACCCGTCTCCCCAGAGGGCGGGCGGTGGGGGAGCGTGGGGGGGGGCGGGGGCATGCAGCCACACATTGCGCCGCGTGGTCCCGCCCCCTCCCAGATTCCCCGCCAGGATCCCCCGGCATGTCTGCTGGTCGTGCCGGAGTGATCCCGGTGGGGAATCTAAAGGTTGTTTCTGTGACGGGGTGAATGCCGCCCCGTCATGTCTGAAAATACCCTCACTGTTGGGAGCTCGGAGTGAACAATGGGGAATGGATTGCCCATTGTAACTGTTGGTTCTTCTCCCATGCGATTGAGACTGGCCACTGTCGGAGGACAGGATGGACCATTGGTCTGACTCAGTATGGCACTATTTGTGTTCTAATGTTCTTAGAGGTTAATTACCTTAAAACCAAGATTTTGGTAACAGGCTGCAATCCTAAGAAACATATTTGGAAATTGGATGGGAAAGAGTTGCAACAGGTTAAACAATTTACATATCTTGGACTAGTATTTACTGCACGGGGTTCCTTCAAGGATTATTAGGGATGGGCGAACGCAGTTCGGAAGTTCAGAGTTCGGACCGAACTTGACCAGTTCGGTTGACCGATCCGAACTTCCGAACCGAACTCGATTTTTGAACTGAACCGAATTTCCGAACTCGGTTCTGTTTGCACATCCCTATAAGATAATGTTCCATTTAGTTCAATGGGGTTTGAATTTCCCAACTGTGTTCGGAAGTTTGGACCGAGCTCAAATAGTTCGGTCGACTGAACCGAACTTCCGAACTGAACACGATTTTCGAACCGAACCAAATATCCGAACTCTGTTCTGTTCGCCCATCCCTAAGGATCATGTTAAAATGATCAACTCCAGCCAGTTTGGTAAGGAGTGAGTTGGGTTGTGTATCTATGAAGATTAAGGTTGTATTAAGTTCAATATATTGTTGGTTGAAAAGTATTAAGTCGAAGCACCCTTTCGTTAGGCTATGCTTGCAAGGACCATTTTGATGACATCCAATAATAATTGATGTTTGGGTAAAATAAAGTCTGTAATACAGAGACATGGGCTTGATATGAATGTATTATTTTAAATGGGCATGCGGAAAGCTAAGATTTTATGTAGACAGAGGCTGACCGATGTAGCCATGCATGACATGGCTATAGTTTGTTCCACAAAGATTGCTCCTTTTCTTCAGCTTTATAAGCTAAAATTTGGATATGAAAGGTACCTTTCTGATTTGAAAGTTTCTAAACTAAGAGTTGCCTTTATTAGATTGAAGTTCCAGCTCGTGAATACTGAGTGGCTGAGAGGTAGATATAAAAATATCCCTTTGCCTCTTAGACATTGTATCTTTGGGGCTGGGTGTGTTGAAACTCTCCCTCACTTTTTGTTTGACTGCCTGATTTATAACAACTTGTGGAAAATTTATTTGCATGAGGTTGCACGCCATACATTAAACTGCCCAGTGAATTTCAAGGTAGTATATGTTCTGCAGGGATCTGATATGGAAGTTACCAGTAAAATAGCTATGTTTGTACTGATGGCCTCCAGAGAAAGAAAGGAGTATGTTAAAAATTACTTTGTGGATTGTAAAAATGATTAAGTTGCTGGATACTTCCCTGTTTGTGGAGTGATCAATGTTTGATAAATATATGTAGTTGACTGTAGCACATTGCCTTATTTTAAGTGACGTTTCTGCCGATTATGAGCCATTTTAACTTTGTTTTTATTTTGTATCTATTTGTAATTATGTTATTTTGTTATGGCCCCTATGGGCTTCAACATTGGTCCTCCTGGGGGTGATATTCTAAGAAATCAACAAATGGTTCAATAAGAGCTGAGTACCATGCCCCCACCCCCATATCTCTGTATGTATATTTGGTTAGTCTCAACAACTGGTTCTGCTGTACTGGTAGGATATCACCCCTGCTAAGTCTAATAAAAAGTATCATCTGAACTACTTTGGGTAATTTCAGATGTGACGCCACCACAGTCAACCACACTGGATCAAAGTAGATCGAGTGTGGTGGCTGTGATGGGTGGCACATCTGTTTGAACCCCACCAGATGTTCACCACGGTGAATTCCTGGCGGGATTCAAAGCTAGCAATGGTTCTAGGGTTGAGGTCGGCCTCAACCACAGAACCGTGGTTAGCTGAACTAGATCAGGAAAGGGGCAAAAGCAACATGTGTTAGCTTACCCCATTCCTGAGCGTGGTCCGGACCGTGTTACGGGATTGGGCGCAGCGGACAATGCGGCCGCTGCACCCACCCATCTCCCCGTGGCCAGGCAGATGTGGGAGCACGGGTGGTGGGGCTGTGCAGCCGCACGTCGTGCCGCACGGCACCACCCCCGCCGAGATTCCCCGGTGTGATGAAGCTGGCATGTCTAAAGGATGGCCAGCTTCATCACTGACCGGGATCCGAGACCTGGTCCGGGTTTCAGTGTGTTGGGCCTGGAGGCCCAGCACATCTGAAATTACCCTTTGTCTCCATCAGTAACAAGCATGAAACAGTACAAGAGTGTTTCTCTTTGCCGACATTCATAGGGTGGCCATATAAGCAAATTTTAGAGGACACTTATGAAAAATACAGGCCGCAGAGCTGCTTTGGCTCCAATGCAGCCCTGCAACCTTTATTTCTAAAGGTTAAATTATCTCTAAAATTTGTATATATGGTCACCCTGTGTCTTAACTTCCTTCCTGTGATCTCCCCTCCATTTGAAGAAGTTGCAAGACCTGGCTGGTGGGGGAGAAGGGTGATGGGGTGGGGGGAGTGGGTTAGGGTGGGTTATTTTAGAATTGTCCTTTTATGTCTTGTTTTTAGTTAATAATAATAGTTAATAATTGTTTATTGCGGTCAAGGCCAAAAATTCACAAACAAACACAACATAAAAACAACAAATAAAGCAAGACCACTTGGAGTGTTTTTAATTTTATTGTTGCCATGTTTATGGATTGTAAGCTGCCCCAAAATGCCTATGGCATGAGGGGTGGGGTAGCAAAACTTTTAAAATAAAATAAATTAATTAATTAATTAACTTCCCTTTCAGACATTGGTCCTTTTCACACAAGACACCACACCCATCTCCACGCAGTTTCACTGTGTGTAGATGGGTGAAGGCGTCCGTGTGAATGCTGCAGGGGTTGGGTGGGGGTGTGTGCATGCATGCTCCCGTGCTACACCCATCACCCATGTATGGAGCAATGGGCTCCAATGCCCAATGCTCCATGGGTGGAGATGGGTGGAGGTGGGATTGCACCCGTTCCCATGCATGGAACCTCCACCCACTGTGGCCGCACACCCATTCCCCCCCCCCCCGATCCATTTAAAAAGGGCCATTTGTCTGACCAATGAGATTCAAATAGTTGAACAAATTTCTTCTTCAGGGTGACTTTATCTTTGCTGAAATGGGTTTCAGCATATCAAAACAAGCATAGGACCATATAAGAAAACTAACTTGAGTCAATTGCCCTGTTAGCCCTATTCCCTTGGCCTAAAACCAGGTCTGGCAAGCAGGATGAATTCTCACACCTGAGGACTTGGCTATACGGCTCAACATCTGAGGACTTGGCTATACGGCTCAACACTTGAGCCTTAATTTTGCTTCCTAGGTCACAGTTCTCCACCATTAAAGTTAATGGCAAAACTCCTATTGACTTTAATAACAGAGGATTATTCTGCCCATCTCACTCAATTTTACCCTATTGGCCTCTCATAAGTTCTCCGTTCTCACTGTAGACTTGTTCTCACAGAACTTTTTTTTTGCACATTTATATCTCCTAATTCACTTTAACCTGCCCTGGATAGCAGAAAGCAATGAGTTAAAATGAGGATAAGCGGGTAATACTTACCTCTCCAAATAAATGGGATTAAACTGGAGAGGGAAATTCCTTCTTCAGGTGGCATGACTGTCTGTACTTGAGGAAGTAATTACCTCTACCCCTCCCACTAATTCCCCTCTTCTGTCCCAGAAAATCTCAGTTGTTCATCCTTTTGTGTTTCCCTCACAAAGCATCTCTATCCCCACTGACTGCTTTTTATTCAAACTCTTTTTGCTGGCATTTCCTTGCACGTTTCCAAGCAGGGAGATCAGGGAAAGAGCTATTTAGCCCCTATTTTCCCCTACTCATGGGAACAGAAGTGGAGGAAGGTAGCTGCTCCAGATTACCCTTTCTGGTCAGCACAAGCCCTGGTTGGTCATGTGACCCTGGCCCAGGTGCAATCCCCACTCACCTCTATCATTTGTAGTCTACACAATCCTTTCCAGGGCCAGAATTAACCCCATGTTTACCAATCATAAGCCTCACAGCTAATTTGACTTCTCTCAACCCACAAACTAATTTGTCCTGCCTTAGGCTCATCCTGTCACAACTTCAGGGCTGTAAGTGACTCTTTATGTGCTGTTAAATAAAGTTTATAGTTAAGAAAAAAATCTTGTAACTAAGGGGGTAATCTGACAACCACTGAAGCCAATGGCAGAACTCCCATTGACTTTAATGGCAGAGGATAGCACCCTAACCCTAGGCCCCCTTCCTGGGCAGATTTATTAAGGGTCTTCCCCCATTCAGCTTCTTGCAGGAATGAGGTTTTAGGTGTAGGCAGACTCAGAGGAAGCCTTATTTCCCACTCACCTTTGCAGTTTCTTCCACCATTGTCAACTTCATACCCATCCTCACAGTAGCATCCTGTGCCATTCCTTGATATAGCACATTTGTACTGACAGTACAGTTGCTGACATCTTGGTAACAATTCTGCAAAAAGGAAAGTTTACAATAAAATATTACTAGACGGTAAACTTTACTTTTGATTTCGCCTAAACCAAGTTTGACTAAGCTTCCTGTGGTTTCAGACTGACCTTATATACTCTGTGTGTGTGTGTGTGTGTGTGTGTGTGTGTGTGTGTGTGTTGGGGGAATCAATATTATTTGTCAAATGTTCCTGAAGGAAATGTATTTATGACACATAACATTGTGCAAAGCTTTACATCTTCACAAAATTGTCATTCTCTATCTTTGATATTTGCTATAAAGCTTTATTGTCTAGGTCTACTACACACTGTTTGAATCTCTCTTTTTTGGTGCAAATTAGTCATGTTCAGTCAAAGAAACCTTCCCCCACACCCACAAAAAATGCATTATATTCTTTGTTCAGTTATATTTTTTTGTGTATGTGTTTTTTTTAAAGAAAATAAAAATAAAATAAATGACAACCAAGCCTTTCTTATCTGCCACATCAATTGATTTCCTATCTTTTGAGGGCTTGTTTTGATTTACTGATGTGTGTATAACCTTCACAGCAATCAATGTGAATACATTCACTTTTAATAATTTATTTGCTATTGGCATCTAATGTTGGACATGATTTATTTCATAATAACTCAACTCTTCCATTGAAATATGTTGTTCAAGCAATAGAAGGTAGAACCACCTGTGCAAAGTGTGAGAGGCACAGTACTGAAGCCTGGAGAAAAACAGAAATAGCAATATGGTAGAAAGAGTCACAGCATATTTCTTGTGGGGATCAAATTTACTAAAAATAAACCACCACCCATCCCCCAAACAAATTGAATGAAGCGTCAGGATGATTTTGCTTTTCAACAAAGGGTTTTTTAATAAGTTCCGAGAGTTATTTTTTTTTCCCTGAAGGAGAATAAGAAATGGACTTGGTACACTTCTGTTTAAATTACCCTATCCTTTCATAATCTGTAGATATTTTACACAATTCAAGCCTATCTGAGTGTTGCAGGTAGATTGTAAAATAGCCTCAGAATGGCTAGGATAGAAAAACGTTAAGTTTGAGGACCAGTTTAAAGTAATTGGACATGTCTTGAAGAATGAAATCTGGTTCCAGTTTAACACCTGGGGGCATTTCAAAGTGTTACTTCAAATCAGCCTTAATCCATAATCACTACTAGCGGGGCACTATTTTCTGGAAGAAAAAGAGTCAATATTTTTGTTTGAGAAGGAAAGTTTTTCTCTTGGAATGTCCTACTTTACATTTGCAGCTGTTATTGCAGGCCCGGGTATGGTCATTACATTTTAAAGAGATGACTGGCACATGGAGTTAATACTTGCTTTTATTAAACTGTTGGCTGGAGAGGTTTTATTATTTTAAAAGCATGCATATTTCACCTAATATTTCCCTATAGCTCTTTAATCATGCAAAATTCATGTACTGACTTGCTGTTGATAAATTGTCCCTTTCCCCAATCTTGCAAATAACTTTCACATGGCTTCCCTATTCTTTGGTAATAGGAGAATTACTGGGAGGTTTTTTTGGCCACAGTTTGTTTTGTCAGTGTCTTGTCTCTAACCTGTTTCTACATTCGTTATGCTGTTCCAAATACTAGCCCACATTCATAGCTAAAACAAAAAATCTTCCCTGAAGAGCTCTCTATGAGTTAGGAACAGGAAAAACACCAAAGGCAAGATGGATTATATGGCATCTATCGCTTACAGATTTCTAAGTGAATGAAATGGACATTTACATTTCAGTCTCTAGTAAATATGGATTAAACAAGTTACCATACATAATTTCTTCCTCAAGTATTTGTTGTATTCAGTATAAAAGGTATTTAACTTACAAACTGGATTGTTTGCACTGTTTTCATAAATGTGCACAAACACCTGGCCGCTTAAAGCAAAACGAGTTGACCTGCTATGCAGCCAACTGCGATTGCTGAAGAAAGAGAATTTTAAAAATTGACAAATGAATTTCATTAATGGGAAGCAACTGGGGGCTTTAGAGTCAGTCTTAAGATTTGCAGGGTCCAGGCTGATGATAAAATGGAGGGCCCCTGTTGGACCCTCCCCATTGGGGGCAACCTCGGCGGTGCTCTGAAGCTGGTCATGTTTGAGGCCCCACTGAGAGGGAGTGGTGCCACCATAACCTATCCTGGAGAAAATATTGATTGATTGATTGATTGATTGATTTTATTTTATTTTATTTTAAGCATTTTTAACCCGCCCATCCTGCCACAGGCAGCTCTGAGCAGTGTACAATACTAAACATTAATAACATTAAAAATAACTTTAAAATATAGAAAAAGGGAGGAATAAAAAAAATATATCCCCGACCACCCACCACCCTACCCATCCTTCCCCTCAAAGGCCAGGTGGAACAGCCATGTCTTGCAACAGTGTCAAAACGAGGGGAAGTCTGGGGCCAAATAGGCCTCCACTGGCAGGGCGATCCACAGCCACAGAGCAGCCACTGAGAAGGCCCTCCCCATCGTGGCCCCCCCGGCAGACTTGGGGGACCTCAAGAAGAGCACCCCCTGATGACTGCAGGGGCTGATCCAGGACCCGGAGTATGAGGCGGTTCCCCAAATAGGTCAGTCCAAGGCTATTTAGGATCTTAAAGGCAAGAACCAACACCTTGAATTGGGCCTGGAAGACTACAGACAGCCAGTACAGAGACCGAAGAACCAGTCTGATATGTTCCTGGTGGCCCAGTCTCACCAGGAGATGGGCCGCTGCATTCTGCACCAGCTGCAGTGTCCGAACCATCACCAAGGTTAGCCCAACATAGAGCGTGTTACAGTAGTCAAGCCTGGAGGTGATGAAAGCATGGACAACGGTGGCCAGGTCAGAGTCCAAAACATACAGTTGAAGCCGATGCACCAGATGTAATTGGCGGAAGGCACTCTGTGCCACAGACTCCACCTGAGCATCCAAGCAGAGCTGCGAGTCAAGGAGCACCCCCAGACTCCACACCTGGGGAACCAGCGGAGGGCAGACCCCATCAATGATAGGGGCTTTCACCCCCGCCGCCTTCCCCACCAGTATCACCTCCATCTTGTTGGGATTCAGCTTCAGTCGGTTCACCCTCATCCAATCCCCCACAGCTGGTAAGCACTGAGACTGCTGGGCCTAGGTCTGATGAAAAGGAGAGGTAGAGCTGGGTGTCATCAGCATATTAATGACACCACATGCCAAACATCCTGACCACCTTGCCGAGCGGTTGCATGTACACATTGAACAGGAGAGGGGACAAAATAGAACCCTGCAGGACTCCACATAAGAGGTCTCGGTGTGATGAAAAATAATCCCCGAGCACCACTCGCTGAGTTCTTCCAGCCAGAAAGGAGTGGAACCAGTCAAGAACTGTACCGCCCACCCCTGCACGGTCCCGCAGGCACATCACCAACATCTCATGGTCAATGGTATCAAACGCTGCCAACAGATCTAATAGAATCAGCAGGGCCGAACAGCCCTGATCTAATTCTCGGCAAAGATCACTAACCAACACCACAAGTGCAGTCTCAGTGCTATAACTCAGGTGAAACCCCGACTGCGAGGGATCAAGAAAACTGACATGATCCAGATGCTCATACAACTGCTGGGCCACCACCCGCTCAATAACCTTCCCTAAAAAGGGAAGGTTAGAGATTGGCCGATAACCGGCAAGGGAGTCAATGTCAAGTGATGGTTTCTTGAGCAAGGCTTGCACCACCACTGGTTCTTTAAGGCAGCCCGGTACCCTGTCCTCACTAAGGGAGGCACTGACCACCACCACCAGCAGCAGTCGCATAGTCTCTCTGCAGGCCTTAACTGGCCAGGATGGGCAAGGGTCCAGTTCACAACAGGTAGCCCTGACAGCCCCAAGAACATCCTCCACATCGGCAGGTGTCACCAACTGAAACTGATCCCACAAACAAGGACAAGGCGAGGCTTCCAGAACCTCCAATTGCCCCACTGCAGAAAGTGCGGTGTCAAAACCATGATGAATCCGAGCGATTGTATCTGCAAAATAATCCACAAACAAGTCACAGCAGGCACTAGATGACTCCACTCCAAGGTGGAGAGAGGCTGGCTGACCAGCCCCCACACCACCCGAAACAGCTCTGCTGGACGGGATTTAGCGGATGTTATGCGGGCAGCAAAGAACTCTTTCTTTGCTGTCCGCATAGCAATGGCATAGGCTTGTAAACTCGTTCTGTGCCACAACCTGTCGGCTTCAGCATGTGAATGACGCCACTGTCGCACCAACCGCCTTCCCTCCTTGTTTCAGCACCAACAGCCCCTCCGAAAACCAGGGAGGCCTACGGTGCTGCCACCTGGGAAGCAGCCACTTCAGAACTATCCAATCAATGGTCTCCATCAGCAAGATGTTCCACAGCTCGATGAGGCCATCGATGGAACAGTTGTCCAGATCAGAGAGTATATCTCCCAAAGCCTCTCAGAACTGCTTCGGTTCCATCAGTCTATATGGGCGGACCATTCAAATTGGTTCCATGCCCTTCCAGGGACAAATATGTACCAGGAGAGAGGCCTGAAGGAGGTATGTCTCTTATACACATCTAGATGTGTATAAGAGACAGCCATTCAAATTGGTTCCATGCCCTTCCAGGGACAAATATGTACCAGGAGAGAGGCCTGAAGGAGGTAATGGTCCATCCATGACAAGAGCACAGTTGATATCTCCCCCACCAATGGACCTCCTGCCTCAAGGCCGCGGCGCTGTTTTAGATGAACCAAAAGCGGAAGTTGTGCGCGTGATCCGGCGCCGCGCATTATTTTCCGGCCACGTATGTCACCCCAGAGAGATCAGGGCGGTTCACTCGTGGTCGGCAAAGAATGCACGGCCCCGGATCACGCGCACAACTTCCGCTTCCGGTTCGTCTAAAACAGCGCCGCGGCTGTTTTGCCGGTCCCGCGCCTGATCCCAGCTGCACATCTAAAAGCGGCCTGAATCGCCTTCCTCTATGTGAGGAAATTCTGCATAACTACCTAATTTTAAAGACTGTTTTAGTTAAATTGAGACAACTCTGTGTGTGGATGCTCTTAAATCAACTTACGAATTTCCTTGTATTGATTCAATGTAAGTTGATCCCTGACCTGTTAATTCAATTGATATAACATACTCAAACCTATTTAATAGTGCCACTCAAGAAGCTGTGCCAGTTTAATGAAATCAGTTTCTGAACTGATTTAAACGTGTATACTTTTCTCCTGTAAATAAATCCCTTTTTAAAAGTGGGAAAAAATATCCAGATGGCCCAGTCCTTTACTTCTCTTCCCATCTACAATGGGATTCCTTTGGCACACAACAGCATAAAGGAGAAAATGTTAATTGGAATCCCTTATTAAAATATTGTCAGCACACGACTGGGTAGAACTCCCAGCCTCTGCCATATTTATTTCACTGCAGTAACATATTCCCTGAGCTTGGCACAGAACCTCAGCAAAAGCTGGCCTCAAGATTTTCTAGCTGCCGTTGGCTGCATTACTAAAGAATGGATTTAATTCAACAATCTAACATTGCTTTGTTTGTCCGTTTGTGCCGTCTTATTCCTCCCACTGCCCCCACATTAAGAATATCAAACCTGCATTTATTAAGACGCCTCTGCTAGCTTCCACCCTTCTGAGAGGATGAAAGAGGACTAGGATCATTCGTGGTAGATTCTAATTATCATCACTTGTGAGCCACTTTCATAACAGGCTTTATGGGTCCAGTCAGTGTCTAGAAACATATTATGGGTACATTTATATATGAATGTAGAGAGTGATGGGGGATCTCTTAGCACAATCTCCTGATTTCTGGGGAGGGGGCAGTTTGCTTGAAAGGAGTGCAGCCTACTTAGGGAATGCTTAGTGGGGAGAACCCTTAAGTGTGGTCTGCTATTGGCAACTGCTAGAAATGATTTTTATAGTGAATACGGCTTAGTATCATTACACCAAATACCAAAGGAATTGATAATGATGTTGCATATTTAAAATCTAAACTTGCCTCAATATATCCACTGAAGGCTGTAAGCAATTAGATTCATCGTCTTATAGTGTTTAATAATTTAATAAGGCTTACAATGAGCTCTGTATAAGAATTTCATATCAACTACATATTTACCAGCCTGTCTGAAGAGACTGAATCTATCTGTCATAAAGATATTTTTATTTTTTTTACTATTTACAGAAGAATCCCTCACCATTAAGGTCAATGGGAATGTTGTCATTGACTTTAATGACAGAGGATAGCAACACCATATACTGAAAACAGACATTTTTGGGACATATTAAATTTTAAAATATCAACAGCTTAAGCCATTTCTTTGTATCAAGAAATGTAATCATGCCCTTTTGGTCCACTGGGGGCACCTTCTTAGAGGTCCGGCCACGATGGAGAAGACGTTCTTGGTGGCCGGGCTGCAATTATGGAACTCCCTCCCGGAGGAAGCCCATCTGGCCCCAAGTCTGCTGGCCTTCCGCCGGACCTGCAAAACTTGGCTGTTCTCTCAGGCCTTCGGAAGGGGGGAGGGGGGTTGGATAAAAGTTTGTGGGGGGGTGTTTTTAGGTTTTTTTTAGATGTTTTAATATGCGCACGAGGGGGCGGCTAATACATTTAAATAAATAAAATAAATAAATAATAAAATCAATCAATCGATGAGACACAAAAAGTATAGGGAGTATTAAGCAGATTCCACCATCTACTAATGGTGTTTGATTTTCCTCATAGGACTTCAAGTGGAAGCAGGGGTCTGTGGCAATGGATTACATTGAAAGCTCAGGACATTTATTTCTTTGGACCAGATCGAAAACCCTATGAACTATATACAAGACTGTTAATTATATTCAGCAAATTTCTGATCTAGTCCTAAGACAAATTTAACCTATTCTTTACATAAAATAACGTAAGTAGTGATGTTAAATTGTAGGGATGGGACTTTCAGTATCAGATAAATCCAAAAGTGGCCAAAAATGGCACTATCGGATCTATAAACAGAGAACTGAAAGTAACCGGTATATCGGATCTTTTTGCTGTACCATTTTTTTTAATGCTTTCGGATTTTTTTAATGCTTTTCTTTTGGTTGTCTTCCTGGCTGTGCTCACTGCAGTGCTCAGTGGCGGTGCTGTGTTTTGTGCCAGTGTGTCCTACATTCTCATTGGCTGCATTTAAAGAATGCATTACAAATCCAGGGCTGAGCTACCGTCTGATTTTGGAGGGAGGGATAGGGCTGGACTCAAGTGGTTGTACTGGCCAATTGCCATGAAGATTTCCTGGCAATCATTCAGCAGAGCTCAGGGATTGGTGTAGGATTTTGTTTCCCTCTAGAACCTTCTCTGACCTCCTCAGAAGAAGTCATTTTGCTTGGTTCTTCAGAGGAGTCACTGCTTGTTGGCCTGTGTCATGGTCAGTCCTGAGGTTTTGGGGGATGGGGGCTTCCTGGCTTAGAGTACCCTTAGTCTTGTGCCAGGTCCAGGTATGGGGTAAGACTCCATGGATGGGGCCCCCTGTGTCTTGTGACCGGGGGGGGGGGGGGGCCGCCGCACCGGGCAGCGGCGGCGGCGACTGACAGG
>QEPC01006430.1:5858641-5886602 GCA_003113815.1 Sphenodon punctatus | reverse complement strand
CCCCACACAGCACAACCAACCCCACACAGCAACCGCACCCACAGCACCCCCACACACCAACCCCACACACAGTACACCAACCCAACACACAGCACACAGACACAACAACCTCACCCCACAGCACACCCACACAACACCCTCAACAACAGCCCCACAGCCCCACACACAGTACCCCACCGTACACAGCACTGCACACACAGCCTCTGTTGCCAGTGGTCCTCTCCTTTTTCTACCCTTGTTTTTAACTTATATCATAGAAACACAAGTGGCAGTGGAAAGGAGAGAGCGACCATGAGTGGGAGTGGCAGAAGAGGAAATCCACTTCCTCGGCAGCCCACTCTGTCTGGCATAGAGAGACTCAAGCTCAGGCCAACTGTGGCCTTCACCTCCCATACACCAGGCTCATCCGCACCACAGTCTATCACATCTGGATGCGTTGTGAAGGCCAAGAAGAGGCTGGGAGAGGAGGAGGAATCCTCCATGGTGCTGACTTTGCAGAGGAAGAAGGGGGCTCCTTCTTCCACTACCGGAGCAGTGCCTCTGCTGCTGCTGCTGCTTCTGCAAGCGCAAAGCTCGCCTTTGTGCAAGTTCTCTCTCACTCACGCATACTAGCGCACCCGCTTCCCCTGCCCCTTCCTCTACCGGAATGCATGAGTCATCGCCTGCTTCCCCACTCTCTCCCTGTGCTGACACACATCCTAGCATGCCTGCTCGGTCCCCCATCTCTAACCCATGCACCCTGCTTCACCAGCTACCACCCCACCACCACCAGTGTCACAATTACTGCCATTGTGACGTTGCCTTCCAGTTCTCATGCTTGTTTTGCCCTCCCCAGAACAAGCACGAAGATGATCACATCCTGGGCGTGGTCACATTTTGATCTTCTGGAGGGCGATCGATCAAAGGCAGCATGTGTGCACTGTAAGGTCAAGATCAGTGGTGTGAAAGATCCCAGGCTATTTTCCACCAGTGGTCAAACCTTCCACTTGAGACGGCACCACGGGAACATTATGAATCCTACTGTGTGCCGTGACAAGCGACAGAGTGGGGTGGCACTAGTTGCATAAGGGTTTGGAGGAGCAACCCTCTTCCTCTCCTGCTGCAACTGACGCCTTGGGGCTGTCTTGTGATGGCTCTACCCCCACCACCCAGCCCCAGCAGGGGAGTGCTGGCCATGCCCATCGCCCTGCTCCACTACAATCCTGGCCACTTCCCTTGTCCAAGCCCACTGTAACTGAGCTGTGGCAAAAGAAGCAGCCATTTGCATCCAGCCACCCCCATGCTGTGGCCATCACCCGGGAAATTGGGGAACTGATTGCCCTTGACGAGAGGCCATTCAGAATTGTTGAATATGTCGGGTTCAAACGGCTGATTTGCTTGCTAGAACCCAGATACAAGACCCCCTGCCACAAAACCTTCTGCTCGAAGGTTATCCTGACACTCTTCGGGAGGGTGTGGTCCCGACTCCTTGAGGAGTTTTCCTGGGCGGAGGGTTCCGTGGCACACTTTACCACAGACCTGTGGACCAGCATGAGTGCGGTCCATGCCTATCTGGAATTGACCACACACTGGTGGCACTTGCCACCACTCCCTGTCACCTGCACAGTGGCAGGCAGCAGCAGCAGCACTGGGGGGGGGGAGGGCAGTGTTTCACGGTGAGCATCGATGGGCATTGTTGCATGCCCAGTTGCTTGACGACACACATCTGCAAATCTCCTCCATGCAATCAAGAGAATGCTGGATGGGTGGGTCTGGCGGCCAGGGTCAAGCATGGAGATTGGTTAAATAACAACAACGAATATTTTATTGCGGCCGAAGGCCTTAGCAATATCCATCCATACAATATAAAACAAGATAAAAACATAATAATCAAAATGCACCAAAATATAATCAGCAATATACAAAGCTATCATATAAACAAGCATTTTAGTCTCTGGAAAGACACCAGATCCTGCACAGACTTAAACCACAATACAACAGCAGGAAAACTCATTAGAGGTAGTAACTTAAAAGGAAACCCCCTGAATATTTAGCACCGGGGCGACCCACAGTAATATTAAGTCATATAAACAGGGAAAGACTGTGGCTACCCTTGAATTAAGCAGACCTATAAGCTCTGGGTCGCCACCTTAGTCCCGCACACCTACACCATATCATCATCCTGGGGGATCAGCCAAACGTCCTCGGGCAAAGGCTCGCACCCCAGAGCTGCCCTGCGCCTAACAAATATACGCCCTAATCTTGCCACCGATTTTGACCAGGGCATGTCAATCCAAGACAGGAGCTTCCCTACTGATACCCCTAAATCGGAACTACCCAACATATAGTTCCCCAGAAGGGCCTGTCTCGGAGCTGCTAAGGCAGGGCAATACAATAATACATGGGCAACAGAATCCATTTCAGCACAGTCACATAGTTGACAAAATCTTTTATCCCTCGAGATACCCTCCCAACGGCCATCCCTCATCGCTGATGGATAAACATTACACCTCAGGCATGTGAAAATCTGGCGCAGCCCAGCATCCTGCCAAGAAAATAGATAACTACGCGCCTCCTCTCCTAGGCCCGGTGGAAAATACTCCGGGGCCACCCTTTGAGAGGACCGACGCGAGTTCTCCATTTGGAGCTCTTGATCCCGTATTCGCCTTTCCAGTAATGACACCACCCCCTCCTGGCCCACGTGTGCTACAGCTTCCCTTGAAAATCCTAAGGCTGCCAGAAACTCCTCAACCTGATGCACCCATGGGTCCAGGAGCCCCTCTTCCACTGCTCTTGAAAGGAGGGAATTTACCCGTGACGGGAACAGAACCGTCTTTACCCAGAATTTCAAAATCGTAATCAAGGCCCACCCCCTGATAGTGGGGCTCTTTGTTTCCTGCCGCAGCAACACTGCCGGGGTCCCACACGGGACTCCCAAAATCTTACACAAAAATTGGTTTTGAATTATCTCCATTTTGTCCAAAAATTGCAGGCTCCATACCGGGCAGGCATACAGACACTGGGCTACTGTTTTGGCTTTAAACAGGCGCAGAGCTGGCAGGGGCAATCTACCCCCACACGAGAAATAATATTTCAGGATAGCCCCTACTGATCTCTTACACTGAACTACCACCGCCTTCCAGTGAGATGACCAGCTCAAGGAGGCTGATATAACTACCCCCAGATATTTGAATTCCCTCACTTGCTCAATAGGGTTATCCTTAATCATCCATCGGTGGAGTCTCCCCTTGGGCCCGACCCCCATCACCATGGTTTTGGTTTTCCCAAAGTTAATCTCTAGGTCCTCCTGCACGCAGTACGTCCCAAACCCCTGCATTGCCCTCCGAAGACCCACTAGGGATTGGGAAATCAATACAGTATCGTCCGCCTACAGGAGGGCAGGGATACTCCTAGTGTCCAAAAAGGGAGCATGCGAATCCAAAGTCAACAAAAAGGGGATTAAATCATTGAGAAAGAGATTAAACAGAACAGGGGCAAGAAGACACCCCTGCCTGACCCCTCTATGCACCGGAACTTCTTCCGAAAGGGAATATGCCACACCAGGACGGATTCGAATCAAGTTATTTCTATGGACCTTTATCAGCAGAAATAATAATCTACGGTCCATAGAAGATGACTCAAGCTTCCTCCATAACCTCTCCCTGTTAATTGAATCGAATGCCATAGAAAGATCTACAAAACAGGCATAGCATTTCCCTGAATGGTTTACACTTCTCTTTGCAAGGGCATAAAGGACACAAACCTGGTCCAATGTAGATTTCCCACATTGGAACCCCCCCTGTTCAGGTTCCAATATCCCATTCCCCTGCACCCATCCCACCAACTTCTCCAACAGGAAGCATGAATATAATTTCCCTAAGATGTTCAGCAAATATATCGGCCGATAATTCCCCGGTAAATGCGGGTCCCCCTTTTTAAAAATAGGGACCACTATTCCCCTCTGCCAGGATCTCGGAATTTCCCCAGTAGCGTTGATCTCAGAGAACAACAGTGCCAACCATCTAGCCCACCATTCCGGTTTATATTTCAATAGTTCCGGGGGGATGAAATCATCCCCCGGGGCTTTCCCCGCTTTCAGTTTCCCAATAAATTCTACCACCGCCGCTTCTGAGACCGGCGGCCAGTGCGGAAACCCATCACTGGGTAAAACTACGATATCGGGTCCCCTCCTAGAGGAGAAAATTCTGGTATAAAACTGCACCCAAGATTCAACCGGGATCACCACACCCCTCTTACTATTTCCCCTCAGACTAGCATTGATGCAGTCCCAAAACTGCTTAGAGTCCTTATGGAGGGCTAGATCCAGCAACCTATCCCAACCCTCCCGCTGAGCCTTCAACCTATTTACAGCCACAACCTCCCGATAGATCCTACGATAGATCTGGGGACGGATTCCTCCTTACCTCCTTCACCAGCCTCCTCAGTCTACTCCGCAGGGCTCTACATTCCCTATTGAACCATGATGGAACCCTCTTCTTACAACAACCTTCCTCTTTCCTCCGCGATAATAGGGATACCAACCCATCCAAAAGTTCTTCAAATTTACTCAGCCGATTGCCTTCCATATTCACCATCTCATCCACCAATTCCCTCACCACCTTCTGCTGTACAAACCCTGAGAAGGCTACTTCTAGTTCTTTGCCCCACTTAACCCGCACTAGGGCATCCTCCAATCCTCCTCCCTCCCCCTTCCCCATCCTCCAACCCTCCCGACTTAAGGGGTCCACCAGTACTAGGGAGAGAGGGAGATGGTTAGTTTCGAATCTGGGAATTACCCGAAATTCTAACACTTTAGCCAGAAAATTCTCAGAGATAAAGAAATAACCGATAATGGCCTGAACGTGATGGGAGCCATCAATCATGGTGGCTATGTCAACATTCGCTGGACAGTCGTGGGGCAGCTCACGCAGGTCTTGCATCCTTTTCACGAAGCCACCGTCGAACTGAGTGGAGAGCGTTCCCTCATTGAAGAGATGTGACAGAAGTGTCCAGAGTGGTTCAGGGTGCCTTGGATAGAGCCGAGGGCTTTGTGGGCCTCCTTGAAACAGCTGGATACTTCCATCAGTCTGTGACAGCCAGTCAGGCGCTGAGAGACAAGCAGGAGGAGTTTGGCTCACCAGTTCACTGGCTGGTACAGGATGTGCCCACAAGGTGGAACTCCCACCTTTCTGATGCTGCAATGGCTCCTGGAGCAGAAGGAGGTGCTGCATGCTCTTTGCCTGTCGGTTGGCATTGGAGCAACACCACTGTCTGCAGAGTACTGGACAGTCGTGGAGCAGCTCACGCAGGTCTTGCATCCTTTTCACGAAGCCACCGTCAATCTGAGTGGAGAGCGTTCCACTCTGAGCCAGGTGATTCCGTTGTACAAGATTCTGCTGCGACGTATGCGAAGGCTCTCCTGCTCTGACCTAGTGGGGAGTGTGCAGATGGTGGAGAGGACTTTGGAGGACAATCTTCAACAGCGGTTTGGCTGCCTTGAGGAAAGTCACTATTTTGTTCTTGCCATGCTGCCAGACCAACGCATCAAGAGCACCATCTCACCAGATGGCGTATCCTTTGATGGCTTCAGCCCACCTTGTTGAAGAGGTGCGACAGAAGTGTCCAGAGTAGCTGCCCACGCTGCCAGAGGCAACTTCTGTTTCTACAGGGGATGCAAGGGAGCCCTCCTGTCGCCTTTGGTCTTCTCCTGAGCTAATTGACTTAGTGGAGGAGTCAGCAGCGGGTAGGTCCCAGATTCCAAATCACCATGATATGGCCGACATGTGTTGCACTATCTGGCGGAGCCTCCCTACCATGCTGACTCTGACCTCTTGGACTGCTGGGTCCAGAAGATGGAGGTATGACCTCCACTTGCAAAGTTGGCCATGTGGTACGTCTCCTGCCCTTCCACTAGCGTACCGTCAGAGCGTATATTCAGTGTGGCTGGTGACATTGTCAGCACCCATCACTCGCACATGGACCCACAGACAATTGAGCAGTTGGTCTTGAAGAACAACTTGCGACTCCGGGGGTTCATGGAGGATAAGAACATTGGGGGGGGGGGGAGACCAACAATGAAAACCCACCTCTGAATAGCATCTCTGGTTGGCTGCCTTATGTCCCCTGCACCTCTGTCCATCCTGACATGATGCAGGCAATTGCAGCTGCTAGCTATGCCAGCTAGGAGCTAGCCATGCAACTCTGTCAGCGGTGGTGGATAATGAGGCAGCAACACCAGTCCTTGGTTTGTGCTACAACTGCAGAGGGCAACGTTTTCCCCAGTTGAACCACTCCACCAGGGAAACGTAGTACACAATAGTACCACTTCCTTCCCCTTTAAAATTTCACCCATAACTTTTTAAACTATAATCCCCACCCTGAGAAGACGTACACCACTGTCCTCTTCACGGGGTCGGATGGTCTCTCACCAACAACCCCACCTCCATGTTTTTCTTTTCTGTGTGCGCGCCATGGTTTCTGGAATATCAGTCTCCAGTTTGGTGCTGGGGAGAAGATTTCCTCCTTTAGAGGGCACCCTCCTCATTCACCCCCTTCTCCCAGGAAGGGTAAGGAATTTGAGGTCTTTTGAGGAGCTCTTTTAGTGGGGGAGCCTTACACTGCTCCACTTTTTGGGTTACTGTGTTGGAACGCTGGTGGGTTCCTCTGGAACCTCTTATTGGGCCGCTCTGGGCCCTCTTGGGGTTCCTATAGAACCCCAAGGTCATCTTGGTGGTCCACCCGGACACCCCTGCGCCACCCCCCCAAACCTTTTGGCCACCCCCGTGCCACCCCCCGTTCTCTTCGGGAACCCTCCTTCTTCCTCACAAGAAGCAAGGCTGCTCCTCCAGCCCATGCACACTGGATCTGGACCAAACTGAGACCACCCCTGCCCCCAAGAATTGGTACAGAAGGCATTGGGAGGGTGGAACCTCTTCTTGGGGGAAGGAATGGGTCCAGAGCCCCATTCTCCCTCACCCACCCCTAAACCCCAAGAAGCCCTGTGATGGCAGGGGACAACCCACTCACTTTCTAAAATGTCCTCCTGCCCACCGCAAAAAGGCATGTTCTCCCTAAACCCCAGCCCAGACCCCCTCAGCCATTTGATGGGTCATTCTCGACCCTAACCACTGCCAGTGAAAACCCGCCGGCACCTCTAATTGCCTGGACCCCTATGATTTTCTGCATGGTTCTTCTGTTAAAGTAGTCCACGCCTGCCCCCAAGAAGAGGTACAGCAGGCAATGGAAGGGTGGAACCTCTTCTTGGGGGCAGGGGTTGGCCCACAACCTCACTCTTCCTGTCCCCCTAAACCCCAGCCCAGCCTCCCTCAGCCATCTGATGGGTCATGTTGGACGGACAGTCTAACCACCTGCCTTGAATCCCCCCCGACCTCACCAGCAGCAGCAGAATGCAATGTCCTTCCCCACCTACCACTGCACCTCCAGACACGGTGGGACTTCAGCCTACAGTGGGGTTGTACAGGCCAGCCTACTGTGATTTGACAGCCCAGTGCATTTGGAGGCCACCAGAACCCAAGCCATGAGACTTCAACAACAGTGCTTGACCTCTACAGCAACAGAAGAGAAAGTAATATCCCCACCACCACTTTGTCTCCAGACGCACTGGAATTTCAGATTTGCACAGTGAAATGTTGTTCCAGAAACATAATTGAATGCACACTATCCCCCACAACTCAATGCACTTCCAGAACCCCAGCAGCGGGACCTCAACAGCAGTGGACCTCAACACTACAGCAACAGAAGAATGCAATATTACCCCCCCCACCAGTGCACTTCAAGATGCATTAGTGATTTCTGGCTTTAGTGGGTTGTTTATGCCATGCCTCTGGAGTCAGTAGTCTCTCTGTGTCTGGAGTCTAGACCCTGGAAATCTACATGCAGTCCAAGAAATCATGAAAAAAGAGTATTCCATTCAGATAACGTTAAGTGATGGCATGGGGATTGGAAGGTTCTGGAACCTCCTCTTTGGAGACAGATCCACAAAGGGGCAAAATCATATCATCTCTGTTTCCAGAATAAATCTCAATAACTTGCTTTGTGTTTCCCCTCCTCCGATTTGTCTGAGATCTGGCAAGATTCCACACCTCACCTCACCTTGTGAACTGTGGAGAAAGTAAGAACCTGGCAGAGGAGACACCTGGACAGAACAACTGAGTCCCCTTTCCTCTGTTCCCCACTGAAACCCATCTTTCCCTTTTCCTCTTTTCATGCACCAAAGCAAAACCTTTTCCCTCCAGTTTCTCCTCTGTCCTATCCTTCTCTTCCCTTTCATTTCTTCTGATTCGGCTTGTCGCAGGACAGGGAGCTAACTCAGTCCTCCCAGTTCTCCAAGCCAGAAGGCTGGCTTCTCCCAAAGCCTACACCTTCAGAAGACTACAGGTGGCCAATGAGGGCACAAAAATTGAGGATTCAAGGGTACAGGATAAAGGTAGGCAATGGTGACAAGATTTTTTTTTTTTTTTTGCTGCACAGGTAGGAACCAGTGAGGGAAAGGCAGTGACAGGGCATTAACCGAACAGCTACGAGAACTAGACTTGTAGTTGTTGGGTTAAGCCCTGCCCAGCCAGCCTCAGTCTCCCTCATCCTGTTGTTAACCCAGGGAACTCCTGGCCACTTGGCCCAATAGCATTGGACCAATTGGTCAGGAGTTCCCTGGGTTAACAACAGGTTGGGAAACACAGAGGCTGGCTGGGCAGGACTTAACCCAAACAATAGCTATGAGCTCCCAGGTTATACAACAGGATTGGACCAAGTGGTCAGGAGTTCCCTGGGTTAACAACAGGATTTAACACAATGGGAGGGGGAGAGAGAGTGAGAGTGAGTGAGGGCTTGAACTGCCTGGCAGCAAAGAGTTCCAATCCTTGGGACCCCACTAAAAGGGGTCTGTATCACCCCAGTGGCGCACTAGGTCAAATCAATCATGTTTCTTGGGAACTCCTTCCTGCGTTCTGGGTCAAGCTCTGCCAATGCCTCACTCCCACTGGGTTCAGCTGGGTCCAATCATGTTACCCTATACCAGGGGTGGGGAACCGCAGGCCCTGGGGCCAAATGTGGCCCTTGGCAAGTGTTTATGTGGTCCCTTCCCAGTGCCTGAATCCGGCTCCTGGATCCAATCTCTGACCCCAAGCACTGAAAAACTGAGCTCAGGATAATGGAGCAGAGAGGAAGGCATGCACACAAGGCTAAGAGATAGATCCATGGCCCAGATCCATGATCTGGGCCCTCCTTTCTTGAATACACCTGTTAAGCACCCCCACCCCCAACATCCATGTGGCCCTCGAAGCTTGTACTAATATTAAGTGTGGTCCCCAGGACAGAAAAGGTTCCCCACCCCTGCCCTATACCCTGGGAGCTCCTTGCTGTCCAGAGAGCCCTTTTATTGGGGTCCCATGCACTGCCTATCCCCACAGCTGGGGTTCTGGAGGCAGAGTGGGAGGAAGTGGGATGATATGGAAGTCTTGGCATGGCACCTAATTGGCACCATGGATTTGGGATTGGCACTGTCCTGACATTTGCAAAAATATGGCTTGGGTGTCATTTGTGGTGGGGGGCACACTGGATTTGGCATCGACACTCTTGGCATTGCAATATGGGGGACATTTTTGGGGTCACACTGGATTTGGCATTGACACTGTTGTTGGCACGGACATTGGCAATGTGGGGCTATGATGGTATAGTGGGTTTCCCCTGGCAGTAGTCTCTTTAATTTGTAATGTGTGCTATTATGTGGCTCTATCTTGTTGTAACGTAAATGAAATGTGTGCACTCTTGGCATTGCTATATAGGGGTTGTTTGGGGGATCACACTGGATTTGGCATCAGTCACTGTGTTGGCACATTGGCAATGTGGGGCTATGACATATGGTATGGTGGGTGTCCCCTGGCAGTAGTATATTGTAATGTAATGATGCAGTGCACTGTGCAGTGCAGTGCTATATGTGGTATCTTGCTGAAATGTACATTCTTGTCATGGTGGCATGGGGGTCATTTTGGGGGTCACACTGGAACTGGCATTGATGACACTGTGGGGCTGACATATGATATGGTATGTTGGGGTGGGTGTCCTCTGGCAGGTTTTATCTGCGTATAAGGTGTGTGTGTACTATGGGTTTGTTTGTTTTAATGAGAACACTACAGAAAAGTAACTGAACTAACTGGGGGGAAAAACAGAAACAAACTGTTGAATCTGTATCTGTTCTCTTCACAAAAAAACAGAAAGGAAACACACACAATCTTAGTCTACCCACTCATCAGTTTTAGTCTGTTTTTTGCAGTGATTTTCGGTCTGTTCCCCATTGATTTCAATGGGAAAACTTTCCCATTGATTCCAATAGAAAAAACCCAAAACCGATAGAACCAAAATCGATAGGAAAACCGATAGTAATGAGAACCAAAACCAAAAGAAACCAAATTTTTCCTTTGTGTCCTATCCCTATTGCTTTGAAAAGAACTTTGTTGACAGGTATTATATACTGTGAAAAATGGTTACAAAATAAAAGTTTTGACTTCTCTAAATTTAGCTTGCCAACTTCAAGTGTCCCCTTGGATTTATCTTTCAACAGTTCTCTATAACAGCTGCAATTCTTCCCAAAATAAAAATCCAGACAATGTAGAGGACTATCTTCTTGTCAAGAAAAACTTGACAGAAGGACTTTCTGGCATCAATTTACCATTCATAAAACATGAGTTAAATACACACCCACAAGAAGATCTTATCAAAAATATGTCATGATTTAGGACGATGTAACAGAATCAATGACAGAAATATAGTCTGTCATCTTTTACCAGTGACAATAAAAATAAAAGTTCATTGATATAATTTAAACATAAAATAGAATTACACAGTTCACTGAGAACTGATAGCCAGCATGTCTCCTTTTGTGATTTTATTATATTAGACTAGATGCATTTCTGCCAAGAACATATGTGAAGGAGGGGTCTGCTGAACAAGTAGAACAAAAAGAAAGGAAAAAAGGGGGATAAAACCTGTCCCAAACTTATCAAGAGCTATGCATAAAATATCTAACTGTTTTATCTCTCCACCAATGAAAAACATTCAAAGGAATATGGTAATTCGGTAGTGAAGACTGAATATAAGAAGTCTGAATGGAGCAGTTTGTCTTATTTCACCAGCGGTATATTTTCAACAAGTAAGCCTTAATCTTTTTTTTAATCCCCAAAGTACTGGAGGAAGTCCTTTTGCCTTTAAGTAGCTAACAATACCATACAAAAAAGAGAGAAACTATCTTTTCAAAGACTACTCTTCAATTAACTTACTAGCATCTCTTTGTTTATTTATTTGCATCAATGTGGAGTTTAGTAGGTTTGATTAGGATTTTCACATGTCTGGCAAAATATACTTGGATTCAATTTGTAACATTCATTCAGCAATACTTACTTATTTAATGGACTCTTTTACGTAACTTCATCTTTCAGTTCAGAAGATTCAGTAAGGAATCATTAGTAGTATGTTTCAAGTAAAAGTTGCAAGAGACCAGATGGGGTCTGCTTCTCCTGCTGAGATGGGCAGAGGAAACAGCTTGGTAGCTATCCCAAAAGGTTGAATAGAATCAAAAAATGTGGCCTCACCCTTCAGTTTTCAAGGGATTTGCTTGGACTGAATAATTTGGCAACAAAGATAGTATGGTCAGACATGATAGAGTGGTGTGTTTGGCAAGGAGCCATCTTTGGCAGGCAACAAGATATAGGGAAAGGACAATGAGGCCATCAGCAGTAGAGTGTTAGTGCTAGGTGAGGTGCAGTTGTCCTACAGAATCATTAGGCATGATTCCCCAGAGGAATTTAGGGATGAGGGCTTCACCTGTCCAGGTGGGGGAATGAGATTTATCTGGCAGACCTGCATGCCGATCTTGCCAAATTGCTGGGTATCCAATCTGGGTTGTGGTAGAGACAGCACACTGGTGTGCCCATAGCAGCTGGCCAATGCTTGAGAGAAGGTAATTTGGGCACCAAAGCATCACTTAATGTTAGAGTAATAGAGTCACTGAGCTGAAAGAAACCCCAAGGGCCAGCTAGTTCACCCTCTTGAACCAATGCATGATTCACCATACCCAAACAACCTGCACAGAAAAATTTATTCAACAAGAAATAGAAGCTATTAAAAAGTCTGCCACGACTATAAACTGGGACCAGCCAGAGCACACTGATGTTTGAAAAAAATAGGAAGCAATTTTATAAAAAGGAAGATCCATATGTCTCAAACAGGTGAGTTACATCCATGCTATAGGGGAAGGCAAAAAACAAACAAATAAAAAATCCTCCCAGAGTTGACAGCCAAAGTCCTTCCCAACTTGAAATATGCTGATTAGTTTGACCCTTTGAGCATGCATGCAGGTCCCATCAGCCAGGCACCTGACATAATTATAGTTCCCAGGTAGCAGAATGCTCCATCGGGTTAAATGCATCTTTTGGGAGTGTTAGAAAGGGAGGTAGCCCCTGTGATTTTCCCCTACTACAAGAGAGAAAGGAGTGGCACCATTCACTAGGCTAGGCAGTCTGTGACCAGTATCATAACCGCTACCCTACCAGTAAAGGCCTTCCTTCCATTCCTGTTACATATGGGAAAGACAGATTCAGTGGACCTTTAGTGGCTGGTGCCATAATTGGTTTAATAAAGACTTGCTGTCTATTTAAAATCCAGATTGTGTTCCTTGCCTTCTTTGTCCATTGGAAGCAGGCCTGGTGCTACCATTAGACAGCTGAGGCAGCTGCCTAGGGGGCCAACTTGAAGAGGATGGCCTCCTGTTCTCGATCAAGCTACCCCACTGCTGCCACTAGCAATAAGCTTTACGCTGGCTGGGACGGAAAAGGCGCCCACTTCAATTTGCTGCCCTAGGCAGCTTTGCCCAATAAGCTCTGCACTGTATCGTAGGTGGAAGAGGTGTCCCCTACGTGGCTCCACCCCTGATCCAGCTTCCACTGTCGTCTCTCCTCACCCTGATCCAGCTGCTTCTGCCGCTTCTCCTGCAAGTTGAAGGGGGTGCCTCTCCCATCCCCGATCCAGCTGCCACCGCCACCGCTGGTAAGCTCTGCAACTGGATTGGGGAGGGTGGGGGCAGTGAGGCTACCAGACCCTCAGTGCCCGAGAAGCCTGAGTGCAGGCTGTGCATGTGTGTGTTGCCCACTACGTGTGTGCATGCAGGGGTTGTGCGTAACATGCTTGTGGGTTGCACCTGAGGTGCACCACAATGTGTGCGCTGGTTGCGTGAGGGGCACACATGCAGAGGTTTGCCTAGGGTGGCAAAAATCCTTGCACTGGCCCTTACTGGTAGGGTAGCAAAAAAGTAATATTTGATAAAATGATTCCTGTGACTAGAATTGAGATGTTTTTAGTAACACATCTTGTGAATAAAGGGCAGGTTAATAGAATGAAGCACTCCTTGTAGGGCATAGATTCTGTTCATATCAATGGGAGTTTCTTCTGTATAAGGAGTACAAGACAAGGCTCATTGTGAGTGCCTGTATTTCCAGTGCACTTCATTCATAGAAAAAACTCGAGAGTATATCAAAAAGAACAGTCTCTCCCTTTCCATCAATCAATTTATGTCTGAACTCCTGGGAAACACCCTAGGTCTGATGTTCATATTCAACATGGAAACCTAAATGCGATGAAGGAAGAAATTTTGATTTTATGCATTTCCACCCTTGTTTACTTTGAGACTGCCTTTCTGGATTACAGTGTGATGACTTGTATATTTTTAATTAGCGGGTGGAACATACTGTACGGCAAAGGGGCACATTGCAGTACTTTATCTCTTAAAATGTCCTACCATGATCTGCTGAGACATCATTTTACACTCTCCAAGTAAGATTCGATCCTTATACCAGGGCTGTTCTGTCCTTGAAACATCCCAGAAGGAGAAAAGAACTTTAGGGGAGCTCACTCCTGCAGGTCTTCTCCATCTGACTGTATTCTATACATATTTTAATGCCTCTTGCATATTTGCATCCTCTTTGGCAGTTTTCATGAATTTACTTGATCATATCACTGTGTTATTAATTCCATTTTATTATTCAATATTCATACCCTGATGTCTGGACTCTTCTTATCAAATCTAGGCTATGAGCTTATTATCATTATTATTATTATTATTATTATTATTATTATTATTATTTATTAATTTCTAGTTCATTTTTTTCATTTTTCAAGTACATTTCTTTTGCAGATTTGGTTCTGTAGTTTAATTTACCCTAAGCTTTTTGTCGTATATAGTAGACACCTCTCTGGTTTGCTTGGTTTGCTTGCTTGACAGCAAAGGGTAGCCTTATTGATAGAATTCAATTGCTGAGTTGAAATAATGCAGCTGCTTGTTATTTTACATTTGTTGGTCTTTTTATTAGATTTACCTATTGTACCATAAAAATGTGACAAAAATATAATGATCTTTGGTCACGCACCTGGTCCCATAATTCTGCCATGGTAGATATGCCATGGATAAAAAGATATGGAGATCTGAATTGAGATTCATACTCTTACATTTCAGCCATGGCTGATCTGAGTCAAAGTTCAATACAGAAGCAGAATGATTCAAATTCCAAATGATGTGCAAGACAGATGTGCCCTATGAGGCACTGCATGAACAGGTAGGGATCCTAGATTAGAGGAATAATTTACTCTGGCCAGTCCCAGATCCTCTCTCACCTTTTTAGGAATATACAGCTGGGAGTTTCTCCCCAATTCTTCATTTGACCATACGGCCTCCAGAATCAAGCTGTTTTCAGATGCTACAGTGAAGTGGTGGTAACTTTCACAAGCACCGCCACGCCTCTCTAATTGCAAGGATTAGTACCTGTCACAATGCACTATTCCCCTTTTAGGGAATGAGAACACCTAGGCATGACCGGGTCCCCAAATGTAGCCTTTACAAGAGCGAGCGTTCTTGCGCCCTACAAGGGGATTAGTACATTCTGACAGGGGCTAATCCTCGCCATTAAAGAACCACAATGGCAATTGCAAAAGTTCCCACTCCTCCCCTGTAGCATCTGAAAGCAGCCTCAGGGTCAGTCATTGTGCTCTGACAGCTGGGTCAGCCTTAGAATTTGCGGGGTTCAGGACAAAAATAAAATGTGTGGCCCCCATAGCCTCACCCACTATAGCTCAACTCCTTAGCCCCTTCCTGCAGGACCCTGCTCTGCCACCCTACTATATGAACAGCGTGGGGGCAGCACCCCTCAGAAAGCAGCCATCAAATCCTAACCACAATGCAACACATACATGCCATGCACATAGCACACACACACACACCTCATGCACAACTTCCTGCAGACCCTGAGCACACCCCTGATATGGGAACTCTGGTACATGCGGATCCTACACAGATGTGCGAAAGGCGGGTTAGGATCAGCCCCATAGGTGGGGAGACAGCCTGCAGACATAGCCTGTCCAGGGGTCTCAGGAGCACTGAACCTTAGGCTACCAGGACTGGCCTCCCTGTGGGAACCCCTTTAACAGTAGGGCCTCGGCCCTGGCCTCTATCTACCCCGCTTATGGCTGGCCCGTCTAGGAGTTCTCCCCTGGAGGCATATTGTACCTCAAAGGTTGAAAACAGACAAGACAGTAGCCCAGATCAGCCACCTCCAGATGGGTGGCCACCTGTCTGTCTATTAGTTAGCCACCAGATGTTTGCCTGCACTGCACCCCCCCCCCACACACCCACGGCATCACCCCAGCAAATGTGAATGTTGGCTGATGCAGATGAATGTGCAGAGACATGGCTGCCTCCTGACCATTAGGGTGTGCAGCCTCTGCGCATGTGCAGGTCCTCCTGGAGCACCTAGATTAATCCAGGGAGCAACCACATCTTGGTGGTGGTGGAGAGATGAAAGCACGATGGGGAGGAACCCCTGCTCATCTGTTCAGTTTGTCGCATGCAGCCAGCAAGTTGCAGTTACACACAGTCTTCACAAAGTAACTGCAGACTCCAGCGGGCTAAGCTCTTGTCTATTAACCCCCAAAGAGGAATGGCAAACACCGTGAAAAATGTGGGGCTATGGCTGCATCGCTTATGGACCATTTAATCTGGACAGCTATGTAAGGGGAAAGCTGTTTAAATAGGCAGAATCTAGGCATGGGTTACTGAGAAGTCATATATTATAGTTCTAAATAACTCATCTATTTATGCAATCTAGTGTATAAAGTACAGTGATATCTGTTTAAGATAATTATATTTATGCTTAAGGAAATGGTTCAAACAGAACTGAACAATTGACAATATAAATAATGTTATTTAAGTCATGCCCTGTTATTTAGGGTCTCCTTCTCCCCTGTAACTAAGCTAAGCACATGCACCTGTGACTTCTTAACTTTAGGAATGTATACCTGGGTGAAAACAGACATGATGCTAACCACCCTTTAACCACCCTTGGTGGTCATTTATGAATGTTTCAGGGCTGCATAGGGCACCAATACAGCCCTGCAACATGGGGTATTTTCAGACGTTACGAGATCACAGTGAACCACGGTGAATACCCACCTGTGGTCACTGTGACTCGCACGTCTGTTTGGCAGCCACCAGATGTTCGCCACGCTCAATCCCCACATGGGGTCACTTTCAACCACGCTTCCCAGGCTAGCCGCACCAATTCCCCAGGAAGCGCGGTGAAAGTGATCTCCGGCGGGGATCAAAGAAAAGTAATGTCTGGTCGGTTGCGATGGCCTGGAATCACCGGCGGGATTCCAAGCCGTGGCGAAGTCGGCCAGATGCTGCGGCAGCATTGGCCCCGCCACCCGCCCGTCTCCCCAGAGGGCGGGCGGCGGGGAGCGTGGAGGGGACGGGGCTGTGCGGCCGCACGTTGCACCGCGCGGCCCCTCCCCAATTCCCCGCCGGGATCCCTCGGCACGTCTGTTAGGGCGTGGTGGGGTCATACCGGCAGGGGATCAATGTATTGATTTCGTGACGGGGCCAACCGGCCCCATCACGTCTGAAAACACCCATGCATAAATAACCACCAAGGGTAGTTAAAGAGTGGTTAACGTCATGTCTGTTTTCACCTCCTGGGTATTTTCAGACGTTCGATTCCACGCTCAGCCATGGTGAATTCCCACATGGTGAGCAAGGGACCGTAACGTCTGTTGGCCCGACAAGTGATTCCTGCCAGATGTTCACCCCCCCATGAATCACGGATGGGAATCTCTTTGACCACGCAAACAGCTGCCCTGCCTGGACCATCATCATTTGCGTGCTCAAAGAGATTCCCACCCATGATTCATGGGGGTGAACACCTGGCGGGAAGCTCACGTTCGGGCCAACAGATGTGACGTTCCCACACTCAACCACGGGGAATTCCCCGTGGTTGAGCGTGGGATCGTAACGTCTGTCCCCTGACCACGGCCTGGAATCAGCAGCCGTGCTCGCTGCTGATTCCGGGCCATGGTCACTGCCCTGGGGGGCAGGCGGGTGCTGTGACTGCATTGGCTGCGGCACCTGCCCGTCTCCCAGAGGGCGGTCGGCCTAGGGAGCGTCAGGGGGTGGGGCTGTGCGGCCGCACGTTGAGCCCCGCAGCCCCTCCCCTGATTCCCTGCCGGGATCAGCCGGCATGTCTGTTGGCCATGCCGTTTTGATCCCAGCGGGGGATCAATAGGTGATTCCATGATGGGGCAAATACTGGCCCCGTCACGTCTGAAAATACCCTGTTTCTCCCAGATTGTAATTCAATCTGACAGGTAGTGACTTATCTCCAATTAGTGAGTGTATAGTACCAAGTACACTGCTGATGCTATATTAATAATAAACATAATAATATTATCTATAATAATATATTTTATATTACTTGGAGAAAACAAACTTTTTTGAACTAAAATTTCATCTCAAAACTGTGTTGTTGGTTTTTGGGGGGGGTTGTGTGCAAACTTCATGAAAAAAGAGTAATAAAAGTTCAGATCTGTTGTTAAATGGAGATGGTCCTGAAATCTCAAGAGTGTTTGAATGTGGGATTTTGATTTTTCCCATTATTGGGAATACTTGTGTGGTTCTAGATTTTGGTTCAGGTTAATCTCCTTTGATAAACTTAAGCAAAATTCACATTCTTCAGGACAGTGGAAAATAATTTGAAGGAAGAGGCTTCGAACCTTTAGGGAGGTTAGAAGTAAGACTAAATCAGAAGGACATAAGCTGCCCATAGATGATGGTGCAGTGGAGTAGATCAACACAGAAATATCGGCTACATTCCCTTCCAATCAGATTAAAAGTAGCAATAGTAAAACACTTGTACAAATCTCTGAAGGTAAAATTCCCCAGTACTTTCTCCACAGGGAAGCTGTGAAGAGCATTAATTAATATTTGTAAAGTGATAAACTGCAGCGTTCAGAAAGATACACTCTAAGCCCTTAGGACTTTTGATAATTTTTCTTTGGAAAATGTATTTATGCTATTGCAGCACAAGCTTTGGGGCTCTTCTGTCCTCCAAAGCAAAAGATGGGTCATAATATGAAGATACCAATTCTTTTAAAAAAATAGTACCTTGAAATAAACATCTCACTGACCATGCTCAAATACATAGAGCCAACTCTTTGTATAGTGTTGTATTAATGTTGGACAGAAACCAGACACATTTAGTAACTAAAGAGTAGGGTGCAAAAAATAGGTTTCATGAAGTTAGCCCAAAATTTTAAAGTTGGGGGACTGAGCATGCGTGGATGGTAGTGGCAGTTGAATTCCGACCCTCCCGCCCTTCACTTTAAAAAACAACAACCACCTGAGCCAAAATCTAAAAATAAAAAGACTCTAAAACAAACATAAAGAAGCTAGAGATGAGAGGCGCAAAACAAAGGGGGCGGGGGGCGGGGGGGGGAGACTTGGTCAAGCACTTTTACAAGCCTAAACAAATCCCCAAAGCATGAGTCAGTACCAAGGAGGAATCTGACCTCATGGCAGCTGACAGGGAAGCGGGGAAAGATGCCAAGCAAGCCTACAACACGGTAAGCGAAAATTCTCATTTCACACAGCTCCTAAATTAAATTAAAGTGGACCTGCAGAAAGTGAGCCAGCAGAGAGAGAAAAAAAACCCTTTTAAATAAAATCAACCAAGTACAGGAGTTGTAGAAGCAGCAAACTGAAAGCTAGAAAAGGTGGCCTGCAGAATAGATGCGGTGGAGGACAGAGAAGACCAGGTGGTTGGGCAAGAAAACTTGGATGAAAGATGAAAGAATCTGTGAACTTCCTGCTTACTAAATGTGAAGGCTGAGGCCGCTTTTAAACGAGGCCCTGAAAAGTGCTTCCTGAGCCCTGCGTTGAGAAAAAAACCGCGCAGGGAGTGTTTACATGCTCCCTGCGCTGCCGGAAGTGACGTGCTCCCTGTTGTTGGCAGCGGCAGCGGCTGGAGATGAGGGGCTTTGAAGAGGCACGTCTTGAAGCCTCACTTTTCAAGCTTTCAGAACACGCCTCTTCAAAGCCCCACATCTCCAGCCACCACCGCTGCTGACAAATGGAGAGCATGTCACTTCCGGCAGCGCGGGGAGTATGTAAACACTCCCCATGCAGCTTTTCTCTCAACACGGGGCTCAGGAGGCGCTTTTTAGTGCCTCGTTTAAAAGTGGCCTGAGAGAACCACAGCCGCAGATCTAATTTAAGGTTAATTTAATAGCCAGTGGGGTGTAGTAGATAAGGTGCTGGACTTGGACCTGGAAGCCAGGGTTCAAATCCTGCCCTAGACATGAACTCACTGGGTGGGCAAGTCACCACCTCTCAGCCTCAGTTCCCCAGCTGTAAAATGGGAATATCTGTGCGTCTGTCTGGTCCCTGTGTTCCCCGCACCCTTGTCCAATTTAGATTATAAGCCCACTGGGCAAGTACCTCTCTTTGAAAAATCTGTGACTGTCAAGTGCTGGTTACACCTAGTAGCTCTATAGAAGCAGTAGTAGTAGTAGTTCATTGGAGTGAAAGAGGATCCAGTGTAAGGGATCTGATCAGAAATCCTCAAAGTCAACTTCCCAGATCAGGAGCATCTCCACACTGCTGAAGTCGACAGAGCTTCTAGGGCTCTCAGACCCAAACAAAAAGATTCTGAACAGCCTCATCATAGTTACATTTAGACGATTCTGAGACAATTAGAGATACTGGCCCTGGCTGGGAAGAACCAGCAAATGGAATTTCAGGGAACCAGAATTAAAATTTATCCTGATTATGGTTCAAACACAGTGGTTCAGATACATGTCAACATTAACATAAATGGGAATGAAACCACAGATATGGTTCCCAGCTCACCTGACAATCATGATAAATGGGAGAAGAAAAGTTTTTGAAGACGATGACGACCTGGAATTATTTCTAATAATTCACATTAATAAGAAATAAAACAGATGTGAAAGGCACTCTCTGTGCAGAACAAGTACAACTTCTCTGATGGAACAACTGATCTTCTCTATGCAGAAAGTAACATGAAAAAGGCTCTTTTCTTTTCCTATTTGTATGCTCCGTCAGGGGGGCGATAGTGGTTAATATAAGAGGTAGGTAGTCCATCCTCACTGAATTCACATGCAGGATGAAGTGAGGGGAACTAATTGTTGCCAAAGGTGTAGTTCTTACTGCTGAATATACCTTCTTCTAAATCAACGAATAATGAATCTGTCTCACTCAATTCCTCACACGGGGAAAAGGGAGGGAATGAAAATGAAACTTATCTATGCATTAAAATGTAAAATTCAAGTTTAGTTGTAAAGTTATGGTTAATATGGTTTAATGTGATATTTCTGGAAAACTATTTAGGGCAGTATCAAAAGAGAGGATAGGATACTGGGGAAAAAAGAAACATTTGGTAGCAGGCAAAACGCAAGTAATAAGACATTTATAATGCAGCAAACATGATATATTCCAGAGGACTCAAGTGCTCCAGATGGGTCAGACAAGTAAACAAATGAAACCTATAAAACTTATGTCAGCAAAATATTAAAGTTGCCTTTGTGTGGCTGGACAATTTTGAAATATGTAAAACAGGCATAATCAGTAGAGTTTCAAAATGGAGGAATAATTAAAGAAACAATGGAAGAACTGGCATACAGAAAACACCATAGAAAGTCTGAGGCAATGTAGAGAAAAGGCTAAATAAGGTGACCATCTTTTGACGTTGTAACTAAAGTGGCTACCTAGTGTGATTCTATAATTAGCCTATAAAGCGTATTAAGTGGCTCAGTGGGATATGCTTCTATAAAAGCACTTCCTAGAAACAGTGGACGTATTCCTTTAAAAACTACTGATTCCTTATTATATTGTTCCTGACATCTTCCACTATTCTTTCAATAATAAATAACTATAAACAAGGGTGATTTTCATTTGCAATTATTTTAGTAGGTCTGTTAAATAATATAGTAGAGCAGTGAATAGCAGTACTGCATATTTTTATAGTGCACTATATGAGTTTGGTTAAAATTCTTGTAAACTATTTTGGTGGGATGCCAACAGGACTATTCACTTTAGTTCTCATCCCATGACCTTATATTGGCCATTTTTTACTTATATGGCCATTGGGCTTATATTTTTACTTGGCCTTATTTTTACTTATATGGCCATTGGCCTTATATTGGCATTTGACGTTCCCCCTCCTCCCCACCGCTCAGTATTCGGGTGGGTGTGCGGCGGGGTGTGTGTGTGTGTCAGTCCACGTACACAGCAGGTGGTGGTGGGGGGATGGGTATGCGGCAGGTGTGCGCCCGTGTAAACACCATGGGTGGTGGGTGTTTGTGCATGTGCACTTCTGCCGCGCACCCACCTCTACCCACCGCACACCCATCTCCACCCACGGAGCCCTCCGGTGGAGATTGGTGGAGATGGATGGAGATGGGGGGGTGTCCATGTAAACAGACACACACACACCTCTACCCACCGCGCCAAAACACCCACCCACCCCTGTCCATGTATTAACGGCCATTATTAGAGAAGAAAGTAATTGTGTAACTCAGGAGAGGACAGTGTAAAAATATAACCTCTGTGTAATGGCAATAACAACTCTTCAGAAAGAGTTTTCTCTTCAAAGTACTGTGTAGACTGATATGATACCTGGGAGATTGCCTTGTCCTTGCCCCCAAATTTTAACTTTGTCTTAGAAATTTGTTAGATCATAAGGCCATCCCTCAAGCCCAGTGGCGGGGAACGTTTTCCTTTCCAGGGACCACTCTGAAATTTAATAAGGGCTTCAAAGAAGTTGGGGATGAGGGTGTTTAAGAGAAGTATCCAGATCATAGATCTGTCCCCTGTCCTTGGGTGCATGCCCTCATCTCTGCTCCTTACACTAAACTCAGGCTTTAAGTGGTTGTGGATAAGAACTGGTTCCAGAGGCCAACTATGTGAACTGGAAGGGGCCAAATACAAACTAGCCAAGGGCCGCAACTGGCCACTGGGCCTGAGGTTCTTTGTCCCTGCTCTAGCCTCTGATGGACTGGGCATCTGGAAAACACATGATAGAACATGACTGGAGGAAATAACTGAATGGAAACATTAGGCATAGCAACCTGAGGATCTCTCTCTTAAGGTTTCCTTCTCGTTCAAATGCACAAAATGTATCTAATATCTCAGTGCGCAGATGGAGGGCAGCTTGTACTGGATGCAATATTTCCACCTTTGCTTTTGTTAATTTTAAGATGCATCTATTTTTTTTTACCAGAAATAACAATTTTACTGAGATTAACAAAGAGTTTTAAAGAATTAGACAGGACACTCTAGCTTAGGCTAACTAATCCTAGTTATCACCTCTCCCCGGGGAAAGGGGCCGGGGGGGGGGGGGAGGATTTCAATAAAATTGTGTGCTTTGGTTCATGTAAATTTATGCAAATTTAAATGAACATTTTGGTTGGGTTAATAAAGATAGAGGTTGGGGGCAGGTTCAGGGTAGATATTGGATTCAGAGGAATAGTGTTGCAAGAATAGATTTGCAGCCCCATAACCGTTGAACAGAGAGGCTCACAGGGCACAGATACATCATAGCTGCCTTATAAGGACTCAGGCAGCTGGATGTCCCAGATCATGCCTCTCTTGCTCCTTTCAGCTCCTAGTAAACGCTGCCTTCCAGGTAGTTGTGCTGTCTCCTGTGCCTCTAGTGGCTGCTTCTAACCTTTTCTCTCCCTCCCTTCGTGAAACAATTTTAATCTAATTAATTATTTACACCCCACCCCTCTCACACACAGGTAAACATAAGCATAAGAAAACAATAGATTATAAACGAATAATTATAAATACAATTGGTGCAGCCACATGAGCTACAGACAGCCTGATCCCCACGCAGTCCCGTAGCGGGCAAATACAGCCACCACACTGTGGGGCCAGTGCAGGGAGCAGGGCAGACACAGGGTGGGCCGAAATGCCGGCATACCAGCAGGAGCTTGACCCTGCTCCGCCTCCTTCCCCATCCTAACCACTATGCTGCCCCCAGCCATGATGCGGCTGTGCGGAACTGGAGCAAGCGGCAGCCGTTCAAAGTCCTGCAGCAGATCTCTTGACATGGCAGGGGAGAGAGAGACCAGGCACATGAGCTACCGCCCCTTGGGTAGTCTTACCCAAAATGGAGTACGGCTGCTATGCACTGCAGCACATAGCAGCCAGCTGCCCAACATCTGGCAGCTGTCATGCACATGATGCACTGCAATGCATGGTAAGGCAGGCTGCAAGGAGTGGGGTAAGGCTGCCCAAGGCGTGGTAAGTGCATTGGGTGTGTATGCACCCATGGAGACACACAGCTCGGGCAGCAACCGAGTAAAGGAGGACCAGAGCTGGACATGACAATTAATACCAGAACAGTGTCTTCTGCCACTGCCAATGTTTTACTTCCTTTCTCGTCCCCTTTCTCATTGCAGTCAAACCAGAACTTCCCCTGGCCAGTCAAGTGTGGTTACCACCATGCAGTGTTCTCTCCCCATGCTCCAGTTCATACAGAGGCAGGGAAAAAATGAGAGCTGACAAACCCTGAGAGTTATCAGTTTAACTCGAAGTCCAGAGATGTTACTTGAAAACCTTGAGGTGAAAACCTGGAGAGTAGTAAACTTAGTTGAATTAAGGGCATCAATTACAACTGTAGATAAATAAAAAAGTTATCTGCCCAGTCTTAATTTTTGACAAACAATTTTGGATAACATGAGAGCCAACTTGCTGCTAAACCTAGATCTTCAGTAAATGGGTTAGTTTAGAATTCTGTAAATTCTTATTTGAATATAGAGACATAAAGATCCATACATTTAGGTGGCTCTATATTTCCTGGGTTTGCCTAGATGTGCTAGCCCACCTAAGTGTTTTAAACACTTGTTAAAATACACAAAATACCAACTTCTCTCTGGTCATTCAGAGGAAACTCTACTTGGAATGCTCAAGTCTGTCCATTTCAAATATGGCGTCCTTTGGGCAATGGACAATGTCTTGAGTGTATGGTGATCTGTTGTTGCTTAATAGATAACAAATACCAAGTTACTGTCAGTACAATTTAGCATGTAGTATTTTCAACCTACTAAAGCCAGGTAACCAGGGGCAAGACCAATCTTTGGAAAAGTGGCTTAGATAAACAAAATAAACCTTCTGATCTTGTTTTCTAATCATTACTCACTACCTAGGAAAGAATGTATCCTCTTACCCAAAACAAACAAACAAACAAACAAACATTATACATATAATGCATATATATATATATAGCATCAAGCGATTTCTTAATTATGACCCGGAAACACACACACACACTCTGCCCACATGTGCAATTGTGTGGGTGAGGGAGGGTGTCTGAGTGACTGCCAGTGGGGATGGGTGTGTGTGTGTGCGCACTCCCATGCTCCATCCGTCTCCACCAATTCCCAAATGCACAGAGGCATTGGGGAAAACCGAGGTGGTGGTGCCTCCATGTGTGGAGATGAGTGGAGATGGGTGTGCATCTGTGTGCCGGCCCATACACGTGCCGTTCACCCGTCACCACCTCCACCCATCGTAGCGCCTCTGTGGTCCATTTGAAAATGACCATTGTCATAACCTATTAAAATTATAATCCACATAGTTCACTATCCTGTGTTCAACAATAACCAGCACTGGAAATGTCAGTAAGAAAAACTCACAATAGGGATAAACTTAGACCCTTTCCACACAGACACTCTAACACTGATAAAATGGGTGTTACATTTTATTATACAGGTTGCAGGGCACCCATAGCGCACACCTGCAGCCCTGCAATCTGTATAATAAAATGTAACACCCATTTTATCAGTGTTAGAGTGTCTGTGTGAAAAGGGCCTTACTTGCATCAAACATGAGTTGGCATATAACCCTTGGTTTAAGCCCTGAAGCTTTCATCTTGTTTCAGTGTTTGCAGATAAATTTGTTTCCTCGAGGATTCACTCTTGAAATTTCCTACAACCAAAAATCTCCACTAAACTATCTGGCTGAGTGTAAATACAATTTATTTTTTAAGCATCCTCCATTCATAGCATCACAAAACACTTTAGAGAGAGAGACAGATGCAGGTGGTGAGTGGGTAGCAAAATACCAGTCTCACCACTGGCATTTTGACCTTTATTTCATCATGATTTTTGACCTTTTATTTGCTTTATTTTTTACTTTTGCTGTCATATGCAATCCTAAACTAAAGAGGACAGGAAGTTTTGATGGCAAAATGTAAGGTATGTGGTTATCATTCACCAAAGATCTGGTTTGGGTTAAACGAATAAGGAAAAGGTGGAGAATATATGTATGTATGCTATTTATTCTAATTTATCTTGAGTGCCAATCCCTGGCTTTATGTGCTTTGAAAATGTTTAATTTTGCAAGGCAAAGACTTCTAAAATCTGGCTAATTCAAAGGACCAGAATGCCTACTTACCAGAGAGGTGTCTGGGGGGAGGGGATACAAAGGCATTATACACTAAGGGTGAAAACAGACATGACGCTCACCACCCTTTAACCACCCTTGGTGGTTATTTATGCATGTTGCAGGGCTGTACTGGTGCCCTATGCCAGGTACACTGCTGGCGCTATATAAATGTTTGTTAATAATAATAATAATAATAATAATAATAATGCATAAATGACCACCAAGGGTGGCTAAAGGGTGGTTAGCGTCATGTCTGTTTTCACCTCAAGTGACCAGAAGAGGGAAAAAATAGTCAAAATGAAATGCTAACGGAGACAGTGGGTATTTTCAGATGTTACAAGATCACAGTGAACCACGGTCAATCCCGCGGCGGGGCCAAAGCGCCCTGAGCGTCTGTTATGCGGGCGCCAGATGTTCACCATGGTCATTACCCACCAGGGGTCAATATCAACCACGCTTCCGGACCTCCGGACCGGACCATCGCCGAAAGCGTGGTCAAAGCGATTCCCAACGGGAAACAAAAAAAAGTAATGTCTGAATGGCAACCACCGGCCAGAATCAACCAAAATGATTCCCAGCCAGGGACAAAGCACACAGCGTCACTGCCAGGCAACCAGCAACAACACAGGCCAGGGAGGGAGATTTAAAGGGCTCACAGTGGCCGGGAAATGTGGTGGGATGGAGTGAGGCAGAAGGGAGAGGAGAACGGTGGGAGAGAGAGCAAGGCAGGAGGAGGAGGAGATGCAGGCGGAGGAGGCGGTGGTCGTGCTGCAAATGGAGGGGATGGAGGAATAGGAGCAGGAACAGTCAGGACAGGTCAACCCGGGGGCAATGACCGGGGGGAGGAGGCACCCTGGAAATGGGTAAGGGGACCAAAGGGGAGCAGACCCAGAGGCACAGGGGCAACATGGGGGGCGGGCAACCGGCTGGGTGGTAGGGGGGAAAGGAAGCAGGCTGTGGGATAGGGGTAGAACAGCAGCAACCAACCCCCCCCCCCCCCCCCCCACAGACACGGAAGCGGGCCCGGGAGCCCGAGCCCCTGGAGGAGATGGGCACACACCAGGCGGTGGAGGAGGAGGGGGAGCAGGAGGAGGAGGAACTGGAGGGTCCACGGGGGAGAAGGCCCTACCACAGAGGGGGGCAGAGGGAGACCCAAGACTTTATCTGCATCTGGGGGACCCTGGAGCATCAACTGGAGCTCGCACTCAATCAGCGCAATGAGCATGTGTTTCAGGAGATTGTGCAGGAAGTAGAGGTGGCGGGGCATCACAGGACCGTGGCACAGTGCTGGTCAAAGGCCAAGGAACTCAAGAGGGGGTACAAGACCATACAGGACAACAACTGGCAGTCCGGGCATGGAGCCTGGACTGCCTCCTACTATGATGCCCTGGACAGCATACTCCACATGAAGGGCTCCATAGTCACCCCACACCTCTTGGGGAGCACTGTGGTCCAGGGCAGGGAACAGGCTGAGGTATCCCCTCGCCGCCCCACAAGAACGCACCATCTCCAGGGCCCCAGACCCCTAGGAGGAACACCCAGAGACCTTGGGGATGGGCAGGCCCCTCCCTGACAGCAGCCTGGAGAGTCCCCACCCCCTGGCCCAACAGACAGACTCAGAGGCCGGCACACTGGTCACCCTCAGCCAGTGGTCACAGTGGGACCCCAGCAACATGGAGGGGCTGGCCTCAGAGAGATCAGACACAGACATCGAGGGTAAGCAGGCAGATGGGAAGGGGGATGGACCAGGGGTGGGGGGGGAAGGGGGTCCTGGCAGGGGGCAGGTCCCACCCACACCCCACACCATGGAATCTGTCTCTTATACACATCTAGATGTGTATAAGAGACAGGCCGCGGGGTTCACCGTGGTTCAGTGTGGTTCAGCGTGATCTCGTCACGTCTGAAATCACCCAGTCTCATCCCAAAGCATGCTCTATGCGCATAACAGGTAACATTTGTTATAGTGAAATTACTTTGAGTTTCCTATTTTGTCAAATATAATTACCTTCAACCATTATTTTAAGATCTCATAAGGTTTGGCCTTTAGGCACCTGAGTGACCTTGTTCATCCTTGTATTTATACACCCAGACTTATTTTAAATTCTACTCATGTTAATGTTCTTTCTACTTTAACTTATTGCTGTTCAGCCCTAGGAACATGCTTTTTTATAGTGTTTT
>QEPC01006430.1:5831737-5856968 GCA_003113815.1 Sphenodon punctatus | reverse complement strand
GCTGGGAGAGTCACTCCATAGAAAGCCAGGAGGAGGGGGGCGTAGCCGGTAGCCACAGAAGCTGCCGGCGAGCCTGGAGCAGGGACTCGGGTCAGGGGAGCACATGGGGAAGAGTCACCCCATAGTGAGCCAGGAGGAGGAGGGGTGTAGCCGGTAGCTGTGGAAGCCGCCGGTGAGCCTGGAGCAGGGACTCGGGGAAGCACATGGGGAAACAGACACGGCCGGGGGGGGCTGCTGGGAGAGTCACTCCATAGAGAGTCAGGAGGAGGGGGGGCATAGCTGCGGAAGCCGCCGGCAAGCATGGAGCAGGGACTCGGTTTGGGGGAGCACATGGGGAACAGTCACCCCATAGAGATCCAGGAGGAGGGGGTGTGTAGTCGGTAACCGTAAAGTGCCAGGTACACTGCTGGTGCTATATAAATGTTTGTTTATTAACAACAACAACAACAACAACCATGGAAGCCACCGGCGAGCCTGGAGCAGGAACTGGGGAGCACATGCGGGAATAGCCAGGGGGGGCCTGCTAGGGGGTCAGTCAAGGGAGAGGATGGAGGGGGAGATGATAGCTGTGGTCACCGTTTGCCCACCGTTCACAACAAAAGAATCGGGACAGCCTCAGTTATCAACCCTACAGCACAGTTCTCACAAATAAACCAATGATCCCACCATCCATCCAACCAACAGCCATTATCATGAACAAAATAAACAATAAAAGAATATCAAGCCCAAACTGAGCGATAAACATAAAAGGCTAGCAGCAATAAACAACATATGTGTACATTTATTAAAAAAAGGATAATGGAAAATGTAAAGTGTAGCTGTAGCAGAATTATTTTAGCTGCTTTAGCACTAAATTAGCAGTTAAATATAGCACAGTTTAGAAGAATTAGTAGAAAAGTTCAAGCACTTACACAAAACCTTCTTTATGTTATCAAAAATCGATGGTATTCTATGAATTAGGAGGAAGGGATAGGACTCTCTCTCCTTGAGTTGCAATGCGGTGCTTTGTCGCGGAGCGCGGAAGATCAGAGTGTGTTAACAAACACAGAGACTGGGGCGTGGCTCCAATGGTCAGTCACTCTCACTGCGATTGGGGATCAAGAGGGACAAAAAAGCTACAAACACACTTATTTATACTTAATGGTGAAGGCAGGACATGCTTCTCTGGGAAAGCCCTAGCCAATTAAATTGGGCATGCGGGTGTCGTCAACAGGGTCCGAGGGTTGATCATGCCGCCGAGTCTCGCAATACCTTGTATTTTGGGCGGCGGAAACATGATACAATAATCAGATAACCACAAAGATTCCGCAATCTACAGAAAGGGGAGTTGGTGCCACTTCTTATCGAAATCCGCAAAAGTTCCCCTTCCATTCACCAGTTCCAATGCCGCGGCACCATTTGCGGCAAACCGCAGCCGCAGCTGTCGGAAAGCTGTCTCTGCTGAACCGTGCTGTGATACGCATAATAGGGGTTTCCGTTGGTAACAGTTACCGCAGCGGTATACCGCTACAGCCCTACCCACCATACATGGACCTTCTGCGAGACCATGACCCTGTGTGACCTGTGGCATAGCCCAGCCATGCAATTTCTCCTGAGCTACCCAGACAGCCTGTCAGGTGCCTATGCGAGCTTGAGCTCTGGCCTTCATTACTTTGGCTATGAGGCGAGCGCCCGGGATTGCCAGCTGCATGCTGAGACGCTGGGGCTGTTTCCCTTTCCCGATGGACGCATTCCAGAGATGAGGTGCTCGCATGTGAGGTGGTCTGCGGCGGGGACCGTGTCTGCCCTGTCTGTGGCAGCCTGGCCACCTACACGGTCTGCCTGGCAGAGAGGGGGCCTGCCCTGGCTGTGTCCTACTTTGGCTGCGTTCATGGCCCGTGAGTACCAGCACTCTGGTGGGGTGGTATATCACTGGCTGTTGGAGCTGGGTCACCATCCATGGGCCCCCGCTGCTGACGTCTGCTTATCTGAGCCCACAGCGGTGGAGCTGGCGGCGCTGTCCAGTGTGTGGTCCCACTCCAATGTCCTGCCCTGCCCTTGGGCTATTTCCCCCCCCTCTGCCCTGTCCTGCGCCCCGCTCCCCGCCCCCTGTGCCCGTAGTGCCGTGTGTGTTGTCTGTCCCGCTGTGTCCCCCCTTCCCTTCCTTTCCCGTGTGGGTGTGTGTGCACCCGGACGTGTGTTTGTGTTGTGTGTTCCACTGTGCCCTCGTTGTCTCTGTGCCTGTTGTGTGCGGTACCTCGGCGGCTCTTCTCCCTCTTCCCCCTCCCTTCCCGTTTCCCTTGTGTGGGCATTCCCTTTTGTCCCTTTTGGCTTCGTTTGCCCTCAGCCAGTCATGTCTGCATCCCGCCCTTCCCCGGTGCCTTCTGGGTGTTTTGACCATGGCCGGGAATCAGAGTCATGTCTGTTGCACTGCCCCAGACTGTGGTCTGGTGCCCCGATTCCCTGCCATGGTCTCGCTCCCATCACGTCTGTTCAGGGCTTTTGTTGACCACAGGGGGTGGCTACTCGGTTCACCACCGCTGGGAATCCACTGTGGTGACTTGAGACCGCGTAACATCTGAAATCACCCAGTCTCATCCCAAAGCATGCTCTATGCGCATAACAGGTAACATTTGTTATAGTGAAATTACTTTGAGTTTCCTATTTTGTCAAATATAATTACCTTCAACCATTATTTTAAGATCTCATAAGGTTTGGCCTTTAGGCACCTGAGTGACCTTGTTCATCCTTGTATTTATACACCCAGACTTATTTTAAATTCTACTCATGTTAATGTTCTTTCTACTTTAACTTATTGCTGTTCAGCCCTAGGAACATGCTTTTTTATAGTGTTTTGCACTTTTGGTTAAAATATGTCCTTCCAAAAATAAATAAAAAAGTAAAATGAATTTCAATAGCCTTGGCTAATTACTGCATCTACTTTAAAGAGCTATTTTGATAATAATAATGCTAGGTTTTTTTTGTTTAAAAATGCTATTCATCAGAGAATCTCAAAGTGTTCTGGAATCATTAATTAATTATTAATTAAAGCTTCACAAATCCAATGAGTTGGTGAACCATTAAGTAATTTGCACAAGGTCACATTGAGACAGTGGGTGTTTTCAAATGAGCACGTTGATGCGGGGGTGGGGGGAAGTCTGCAGCTGCAGCAGCGCTCTGCCACAGAGCACCCATTCAGGTGGAGTGCGTGGGAAGCAATTCAAATGGGTGGCTCCCATATGACTAGCCGGGTCATGGAAATTTATTTATTTATTTATTTATTTAATATCCCACCCCTCCTGCCACAGGCAGCTCGGGGCAACTCACAACAGTGTATCTCAACAATAGGCCTGAAGCGGCAGCATTGTTTGGTGTTTTGCTGTTTACCATTTCGAGTAAACATTTAGACAGTCTTGCCGCTGCTCTGACGACACGTGCCATCAATTTAAAGCACTATCTGACATTTTACAACAGTTCCAGATATTCTGCAGCACTTAAGATAACAGTGACAATTTCCAGCAGTTCCTACTGTTTTTCTGACACTTTAGCAACACATTCTGACACTTTGTGGCATTTTCCCACACTTTATGGGACTTGCGACAGTTTCTGACAATTTTTCCGCTGCCGAGGAATAGTGACAGGCAATAGTGGAAAGTGGCAGAAAGCATCAGAACAAGTATGGGGGTGCTGTCTCCATGCCATGTCGGGAAAATGACAATGAATGGGGGGTTTCCAACAGAATTGTCGGACACTGCTGCATGTCATTTCAGGCCTACACGGAAGTGGACCCCATACATTTGATATTACATAACTCTGGAGAATTAACTCTGACGGCGCATTCACACATGCATGAAAGTGTCTTTACAAGGCTGGGAGGAAACATAGTGTGTGAATGCCCTAATAAATCCCCTGCTCCAACCACTAGTTGCCTGATGGTTTAAAATCATTGTGTGAAAACAGACATGCACGTAACTCCACATTAGCACCGCTTTAACATTTCTTATGTATGTCACAGGTCTGTATTGGTACTAAATAGTGTGCTGTGATCAATCCTATCATCACTGAAACCAATGAATATTTCACGATTAACTGAACAAAATCCAGATCAACATACTTCTCTGGTTATTCTCAACTGATGCTTTAATTAAGAGTAAAGTCATCCATTTGTGGAAGGTCTTCCAAATCACCAATCCCCCTTTTTTCAGTTGGCTCAAAAAAGCAGCCACAAGGCAGAGCTTCCACAGTTATTGTATGCAACCAAAATGGTTTCTACATCAGCTCACATATGCTAGTTTGGACAGGAGAACTCAGGGAGAGGGTTCCTGGATCCACAATGATGTGGGTCCAATGACTTACAACCTTTTGCTGTAGTTATGTAATGACCGTGGTTACAATATTAGCCTGGAACAGCAATCAGTGATGGACTGCACTGCAACTCTAGGCCTGCAAGCATGTTCTTGGATGAACATCATCTCCCCTATATTCTGTGGAACTCCTTGCACAAAGACATTCTGAATACATTTTGGATATTGCAATTTTCATATTTCCTTGGATTGGGACATAGTTTCTACTCTATTCTGGACCCACATAAGTCAATGGAAAGTCTCCTATTGACTTCACTGGCCATTTGATCAATTCCTGCAGCATTACTTGAATGCATTCATTTCTTGTACATTTGCTTACTGGATTAATTTGCTCTTGTTTTGAATGTTTTCTCTTAAGGGTGCAGAACACAGTTGAGGTTACCTTTAGTTCTAGTGATCTTCTTAAGTTTATATCTGGCATCATCTCAGCCCATAATATAAATACAGCTTCATTAATGGTTATAAATGCCCTATCAATTGCTACTAACTCAGGTAAGGTTAATTGCCTGCTGCTCCTTGACATCTCTTTAGTATTTGACACCATTGATCACTGAAGCCTCCTTGATCAGCTGAAGTGATGCCTCAGATTCACTGGGACAGTGGTAAATTAGTTTACATCTTATCTTACAGGGATGTAATTTACAGAACCAGAAGGAAAATCTTTTTGCTATCTAGCCAGTTATCAGGCAAGGCCGTTCAAGTGTTTGTAATTTAGGGCTTGGGATGAACCTTGATTTGGGTCATAATTATATAGAAAGTAACTCATAGTTACTGCAGATCTTCAGTTGGTGTAAATCACTTTAGATCCATTCAGTTATGCCAATTTACGTCACCTGAGAATCTACTTCAGTGCTTCCCAGACTGTAGATCGCAACTTCAGTCCTTTTCAAATGGGCTGCGGTGGGTGGGGGGATGGGTGTCCGCCCGCAGTGCGCCTGTTCCCACAGGCGCACACTCATCTCTCCACCCACCTCCACCCATCTCCATGCATGGAGCAACTAGCATTGGAGCCCATTGCTCCATGTATGAGCGTTGGGTGGAGGTGGGTGGAGCACAGGAGCGCACACACCCACCCACCCACCCACTGCAGGCGCCCACCCATCCTCCCGCACCTGCTATGTTGTTCACATGGGTGCCTCCCCACTGCAAATGTGAGGTGGGGGGCGCCCTTTACATGGGGTTAGAATGCCTGCAGATAGGATGGTGGCAGGGTTGCAGAAGCAGCCAAATGAAATGCCAGTAAGGGAAAGGAGGAATTCTCCTGTGTTGTTGCTGCCACTATCCCATGTCAAGCCACTGGGATCCCAGATATGGCACAGGAGGGGCCTGAAGTACTGGCAGCACATGCCAGGGCTCACAGCCACTGCCAGACCTGTAGCCTGCCTCACCTCTAGCCTGTCCAGGACCTGGAAAAGGGGGGTACCCGGTGTGCAGGAAAAGCTCCCCATGAGAGCCTGAGGCCAGTCAGAAGGGGAGCAGGGTAAGACCACCACAGGCAGAGAAGCCCAAATCCCCACAGAGTTCCTCCAGGAGGAGGAATGGGAATGGTGGATGCCCTCTCAGATTCACATGAGAAATGCCCGCATGGGAACCCCTCACCCATGAGGAGGCATGGGAATTCTCAGAACAAATCCCAGGATGAAAACGTCCATTCATGGTGACCCCCCACTGCAGGAGGAGGGTGGGAAGTAATCCTGGAGGACTCCCCAAGCCAGAGGCCCTGTGACCACCCCCCTGTGTAACCTCTCTGGACTACTCTCCTGCTCACCTGACCTGGGATCTTCCCCTTGTCCTGGGCAGCCAATCAGAGAGGGCTGCCCAGGTGGGTCCAGGCTATTAAAGCTGTTCCAGAGGTCCACCCCAACGGAGATCCCCATCTGGCCAAAGGTCTCAGGTGGTCAGTGAAGAGGGGAAACACCTGGCAGTGTGGTGTCCTCCCTCCACCCTGGCTACAAGATTCTCAGCCGGCCCCAGCAAAGACATCATCAGCTGATGGGCGGAATCATTCCTTCTCCTGTGGTGGTGATGCTGCTGCTGCCATAATCCCAGATCTAGCTGCGGCAGCATGAGGATTCCTGAAGGCTGCTTTCTCCAGCTGGTATTTGTTTCCCAGCCGGAGGAAGGGATGGAGCTGCCACCTTTTATAACTCACCTGAAATAGTGGAGGATGGAAGAAGAGCTGCTTGTGGGCTGAGAAAGGGGTAGCATATCTCCCATATTTCCAGCAGCCAAAGGGGGGCATGTTCTTCCCCCCTCAGCAAATAAGCTCTGCCCCCTCACACACATGCACCTTTCAACATTCCACGTGCATAAAAAGGGACAGAAACTCAGCTGCTTATTACTCCACTTAGTTCCATCATCTCCCCATTGTTCTCTCAAGCACGTATGGAATCAATGAGGAAAGCAATGCCTGAGCAGGGCCAGTGCTACCATTAGGTTGTTCAGGCGACCGCCTAGGACGCCAGCTTGAAGGGGGCTCCCGAGTGGCTCTTTTGCTCCTGATCAAGCTGCCCCGCTGTCACCATCGGTGATAAGCTCCGCATTTGATGGCACAGGAGAGACGCCCCCTTCAACTTGCTGCCCTAGGTGGTCTTGGCAATAAGTTCTGCACTGGACAGAGGGTGGGAGTAGTCCCCTCTAGCTGGCTCCACCTCTGAACTAGCTTCTGCTGCCATCTCTCCTGCTCCTGATCCAGCTGTTGCTGCCACTTCTCCTGCAAGCTGAAGGGGTGCCTCTCCTGTCCCGGATCAAGTTGCCACTGCTGGTAAACCTGGGGCCAGGAGGCAGGGGGGAGCGAGGCTACCAACCCCTCAGTGCCCGAGAAGCAGGCTGGGCATGTAGGTGTTGTGCACATGGGGGTTGTGCGTAACATGCGCGTGGGTTGCATGTGAGGTGCACAATATGTGAACAGGTTACACAAGGGGCGCATGTGCAGGGGATTGCCTAGGGCAACAAAAGTCTTTGCACTGGTCCTGTGCCTGAAACTTGATTACCAGTCTTTTTAGGGGGACTTGACCCCCAAAAGAAGGACAATGGGATTCAGCCCCGTCCCACCTAAGTAAGGACAGTTGGGAGATATGGAGTGGGAGAAGTTATAATTTCCCAGGAGAAGGGGGGTGGTCAGCAGAGGTGGGATGGATGGAGAAAAATCAGGGCTAGCCATACCACTGGGCAACTGGGGAGCAACGGCTCTGTTTCCCACTCTTTTCTCTATTTTGGAGGGCCCCACAGTAACCCCCATTTTCACCAGGGCAAGGTGTGGTGTTCCCAGACATAACCACCTATTGGGCCACATGGAGGCTGTCACCAAGGGGGCGATGCTATGGGGGAGCGCTATGCCACCAGGACCCCTGATTTTAGGTTTGCCCCAGACTCTGCTAGTTTTAAGGATGGCCCTGGGGAGAAGTCCCTATGGCAGGCAGGAGATTGGGGGGAGATAAATGAACTGGGGAGAGGAGGATAGGGCAAAGGGCAGTGAAGTGGATAAGAAAGCAGGAGACAGAGAGGGAGGGGGAAAGAAAGACAAAGGGGGTGGTAGAGGGAAAATAAGAGAGATGGGGGAAATGGGTGTCAGAGAGGGGCAGATGGAACACAATGTGTCATATCACCAACAAAATGTGCAGGTTCTATAACTGGGGAAAGGATTGCACTCAGGCTGGCACTATATGGAGTACAGGTGCTGACACAAGGATAGGACAGTGCCTTGATAGGAAACAACTGTACAGCCCAGAGACTGATGGGTATTTAGCCAGAAAGCTCTCAATAAGAAGGGTGGAGGCTGAAGAGGAAGGACTGTGGTGCAAGCTTTCCAAGAGGGAAACAAGAGAGCTTTTGAAAGCTACAGGGAGGACCAACGCCTTCAGGGAACATCATGGACAATGCCACAGAGGAGACTTGGATGCAAGGCCAGCCTCACTAAGAACTCCCAGGTGGGACCGAACAGACAGTTGTTAGAATAGGCTAGCTATTGGGAAGGTGGAGTCCAGACTCAACAGCAACTTAAGTGTTTGTACTTACTAGTGACTTACCCCAGGACTGGGGTCAAACATTGCTGGCTGCAAAGAGCACAGTATAGCAGTATTTGGAGATAATTTCCTCAAGAAAGACATTAACTCCTCCAGAAGAGGAGGGAGGAGCATGCTGCTACAGGGGGGGAAGACAGAAAGGATATTATGCTAAAAAAACCACCTCATGTTTGTAAGGTACTTATGTTATTTTTTAGTGATACTATTTGGGGTCATAGGAATATTTAACTCCCCAAATAGGGTCATACAGTCAAATGCTTGGGAATCACTAGTCATGGGGGGTTTTTTTTGCCCTGAGTTCATCTCTTTCTACCTTTATAGCCAAGTTATATCAGTAATATAAAATCTTGTGTTAGTTATGGTTCACAATTTATTTCTAGCTTGGGCTACTGACCTGCTGTGATACCTCAACAATATTATTCAGAAAACTTACAAAGACAAACAAAATACCATTCTGAATGTAGTCATGAACATCCTGAATCATTTGAAAACATAGTAATTCGGCTTTTGTTTTAACATTTTCATGTAAATTTACTGCTTGTGAATGGTACTGGTACTGATGACCCTGGAGACATGAGTTCTCTATTGTGATGTTGCCATTATAGGCATGGAAACAACTTTGCTAAGAAATTCTCCATATGGTCACACTAATATGTCTCCATTCTTTTACATAGATTCAAGAAATAAGGTTGCAAGAACATAGATCAGCTTCCAGGAGGACTATGCACTCCTTGCTCTCTTTGCTAAGATGGCTGGTGGAGATGCAAGGGTACCACAATTTCACCTCTTTGTCAAGTGTTAAATCCATCTATGGTGCTTTCCATCATTTTGATTATTATTGACATTATTATCGTTATCCTTATCTTTGCCATTTTATCATGGCTGGGCTTTCCACATGACTTCCCTGATAAGTTACCAAGTTAATAACTCTCTAGCCCAGAGTGTTGCCTCAGGAGCACAAAAGCAACATGTTGGAATTGCTTTTCATTCACGGTTTCATTTAATCATGGTATAATGGTCTACTCCTTTATAATAATTCCATCCTACAAATCTGTTTATTTTTATCATATACCACCCTTATTATCTGCGCTATAAACAAAGGGAAAATTTTAAAAGCCAAACGGTGCCTATGACTTTATTAAAAAAAAAAACCTAACAAAAAAACCTATAATGTGTGGACATTTGCTGTGCTCATTGTGAACTGATGAATGAATTTTTCATAGGCATTTCTTAGAATTTGCTGTGGAAAAAACTGTCATGCTGCCTATAAATCAAGCAAATGTATGGCATATTCTACAGATGAATCAGTTCCAGCCACTTGGGTTTTTTTTATGGCTAGGCAACCTTCATATTTTTTTCAAAACTAGATGAAGGGGAAATACACAAAGACCCTCCAAGGAAAAGGCAGTGAGGTTCATTAATAGTGGGCACAGTGTTAATAAACATTGTCATCACTGCTTCCCTCTCCTCTGGGTTGAAATATTTGAGATATATTGGTGTGTAAATATCTATATAAATCTAACTTCTGAAGTAAATATTTTTAACACTAACTGCAGTGCATCAGGGTTTGAAAGCCTGAAGAGTAAGACAACCATTTTTACACGAAGCCCCCACCCATCCCCGTCCATGTATTAACGGCCATACTTGTCAAAGGAAAATCTGAGAGATGGGAGAACGAAGCAGTGAAGGTCAAGGATCAAGTTTTCATAATATATCCAACATCCATCTCGAAACACCTAGAAGAGCTTCTTCTCTTCTGTCAGCATCTGGCTAGTATAGATTTAAATAACTCATGTATAACTCCTGGAAATTAGGAAGTTTTCTTTTTTCTCCAGTCATGTCCTTTTCTCAATTTTCAACTATAATGAAGAGAAGGGTGTTCTATCTCCTTCAGCTTTCTGGTTATTGAAAGAGGGTAGGAAGAAGATATGGAGAAACCTCTCATTTTATAACCCAGCTACATATTAGAGTTTAGGGTGTGCAGAAGACACACCACTCATTTGCATGTTTGTTTCCAAAACCCTGTTGGTTTTGTGGAGTTTTTGTAAAAAACTCGACTGTTTTCATTTTTTGTTGTTGTATTAAAAATATTTTTAATTAAAAAGAAATCACTGTGCATGCGCAAAATGCCCACCAGGGCCATTCTGCACATTTATTTATATTTATTTATTTTATTTATTATATTAATTTATATCCCGGCCCTCCTGAGAACAGCTTGGGGCACCTAGCAATATCAAAACATAAAATACAATTATAAAAATATATTAAAACAATCATAAAATCGCACACTAAAGCACGGCTAGGGTAAAAATACCATATGCAATGGTGGCGGGAGATAACCTCCCCAGTCCCCGTCCCCAAAGGCCTGGGTGAACAGCCAGGTCTTGCAGATTTACCGGAATGTTAAAAGGCTTGGGGCCAGATGAGCTTCCTCCAGGAGGGAATTCCAAAGGTGCGGCCCGGCCACCGAGAATGCCCTCTCCACTGTGGCCCCCCGCTTAACACAGGGTACCTCCAAGAAGGCACCCCCAGCAGACCGAAGGAGCCGCTCTGGGGGGCAGAGGGCGAAGCGGTCCCTGAGGTATGAGGGGCCCAGACTGTGAAGGGCCTTATAGATTACACCAATACCTTGAACCTGGCTTGGCATGCTATTGGCAGCCAATGCAAAGTACGGAGCACAGGTGTTATGTGCTCCCGATGGCCCGTATCCGAAAGGAGGCAGGCGCTGCATTCTGCACTAGCTGCAGCCTCCGAGCCAGGAACAAGGACAGCCCCACATAGAGCGCATTGCAGTAGTCCAGCCTCAAGGTGATGAAGGCATGGATGAGGGAGGCCAGGTCCGGGCCGGAGACGTATGGACGCAGCCTCCGCACCAGATATAACTGGTGGAAAGCGGCCTTCGCCACTACTTCCACCTGTCACTCCAGGCGGAGATCTGCATCCAGAATCACCCCCAGACTCTGAACCTGCTGAGCTATGGGAGGGCGAACCCCCCCAATCAGGGAGGCCGACACCTCCCTCACTCTCCTCACCAACATCACTTCCATCTTATCGGGGTTGAGCTTCAGTCTGCTCTGCCACATTCATTCCACCACAGCCTCCAAACACCACGATAGCAACGAGACAGCAGAGTCTGGGTCAGCTGAAAATGAGAGGTACAGCTGAGTATCATCAGCATATTGGTGACATCGCACCCCAAAACCTCTCACGACCTCCTCTAAGGACTGCATATATACATTAAATAACAATGGAGACAGAACAGAACCCTGCGGAACGCCACAGGATAAAGCGTGGGGGCAAGATGTTTCAGCTTCCAACACCACCCACTGGCTTGTCCCTGAGACGAATGAGCGGAACCATTCAAGAACAGTCCCGTCCAGACCCCCCAGGTCACGCAGCCATCTCAACAGTAGCCCATGGTCCATGGTGTCAAAAGCAGCCAAGAGATCTAGCAGGATGAAAAATGTTGAACATCCTGCATCCATCTCCCAGTGGAGATCGTTGACCAAGGCCACCAACATTGTCTCGGTGCCATAGCTGGGGCGGAACCCAGATTGAAAAAGGTCCAGGAAACCAATGCTGTCTAGATGCACCTGGAGCTGGATCTCCACCACCCGCTCAATAACCTTCCCTAAAAAGGGTAGGTTAGAGACAGATCCAACGATGGTTTCTTCAGCAGGGGGTGCACCACAGCCTGCTTGAGGCTAGGCAACAGTCTCCCCTGCTGCAAGGACATGTTAACCACCCTCGCCAGCACCGTCCCCAATGTCTCCCTGGAGGCTTTCACCAGCCAGGATGGGCATGGATCAAGTTCACAGCTGGTGGCTCTCACAGACCTCAAGACACCTACCACATCGGCTGGCGTCACTTCCTGAAACTCCCCCCACAAAGTTGGACCAGACGGGGCCTCCATCACCTTGCGCTCTCCACATGCGTGGCCCTTTTCCAAAATGGTGCCAACACTGCCAGTGCCATTTTAGAAGAAAGTGTGCATGTGCAGAATGGCCCCAGTGGTCCTTTTGTGCATGTGCAGTGATTTTTAAAATTTATTTTAAATAAATTAAAATGAAAAAATAAAAACAAAAAAAATAAAATAAAACAAATGTCATTTGCTTATACATTCCTTTTCATTACCTTGGTTATGAAAACAAATGGGGCTCTATTCGTTTTCATAATTAATTACATGATACAAAATTGCACACCCCTAGCAGGGTATCCTTTCCCCCTTTTAATAGACTTGCCTCGTCAAAGAGGCAAGTCTTTCCTAAGCAGTGGCAGTGGCGAAATGAAAGAATTCTATTATCCGTACTGTATGCAAAATTTAACTTAATTTGTATGTCAAAGTGGATACTTCCATTACTTGTTCCTCTCTTACTACTTCTGAGCTTACAAAAGTGGCCCTGAGGTGAGAACAGAACATTGTCAAGGGGAAAAAATGAATTCTTCAGGAATGGTCACCAGGGCAGGGCACTTGCACACTTCCGCTTACTATGAACTGGGGTTTTAAGTGCTAATTTAGTCCCTGGCTTCTATTTCCACAAGATCAAAGAAGAAGGAAAAATCTTTCTTCAAAAATTTATTCATTGTTTCTGCAGGTTACCAATCTCACAGTCAGAGTGAATCTAAAATAGAGTCTACTATCAAGACAGGAAAGACACAAAGATCATTTAGCAGAAGAAGCTTGTGAAGCCGGAAGGCCTTCAACAAGGTTTCAAAAGAACAACTTCATCAGCAATGCTTTGAATACTGTTCTGCATTTGACATAACAGTGACTTACTAAGTGGTGCTCGGTCACGCAAGTACATTTCCTATACGAGGATAGGTATTACTAATGTTGTGCATTTGGATTAAGAATAGTGCTGAAACTCGCTATTCAAAATTACTCGTTTTTTACCGAGCATCTCAGTATTTGACTCAGTTTTACCGAGTAACAGGAATTGGCACAATACTCAATACTAAGAAAATCCTCGAAACAGCAACATACAGGGCTTTTCCTGCCCCTATATAAGGGTACTCGGTACTTAGTTTTATTTTACCGAGTACAAAGACCAAACACTCGGAGTCGGTCCTCAGAAACACTCACAAATATTTTTTTTATTATTCAGATCAGCCCTAATTAAGGGGTAAACTGGATACAGCCGGAATACAACTGGACTCAACTGGATGCAGTCGGAAAAGTCTATACTCATGCCCCAAACCAGAATCCCTCACCACAGTATTCTGATTCTGGAGATAATGGTTTCAGTGCACAGCTTTTCAGCTATACATCAAAATGGTGTTATTCCAACTGACACACAGGCAGGAAGAGAACAGTTAGAGAAGGGGAAAGGGGAAGAAAAGGAGGAGAAGTCAGGAGACAAGGGTAGAGTAAAGTGAAGGGGAGTATGAGCCAATTCCTTGCTGGCAAAGTGTCCCTCACCCTGACAATCAAGAACAGAGGGAGGGAGGGAAGGAAACTATTCAAATTGGACAGTTCTCTCCCCTGCCCCTAGTCTATCAAGTCAGATGCACTGGACCTGGCACTGTGATTTTTCTCTGCTCTCCTGAACAGGCACTGCTACAATCCTAGGTTTAGGCTAGGCTCTTTGAAATGTAGAAGAGAGATTTGTTTTGGTCTGTGAGAGAGCTGCTTTCTTATCTTTTCTTCAGTTTCATTAATTTGTTTTCTCCAAAAGCTTTAGAGACTCAGGGTGCTCAGTGTGGTAGTGCCCAGGGGGCGGGGCGGGGGGAGGGGAGAATGGATGTTGTCTGCCATTTCTCGGAGATGACATTTTGGGGGCTAGTCCTTCTGGGAGCCTTCTGCTGTGGCCATATCTATTATTCTTCAGTCTGCTGTCCATACTCTGGGGGTTTGCAACCATCTCCGAGGCTTGGATAATATTCAATCTTTTACCTGCACCTACACTTTACAATCCCTGGTCTGCTACTGGAGGGCATCATATTCATTTTCCCTCCTGCTGCCTGTAGTTTTGGGGTTCTCTCTGACAATTTATTAGAAGACTACCTAAGGCTCTAATCATACTTGATACCATCTGCACTTACACTTCGCCACCCCTGGCCTGCCTGCTGAGCTGACACTAGGGAGCCTGACGTTTAGGAGTCTTATATTGCTTCAAGTTGAGCTGTTCTGCAATACAACTGATATACGCTGCAACTCCACAGAAGCAGAATTCCCTTCACCCCCCGAACCAATGTAGTAGGGGGTGACCGTCTTTGTTCCGCTCCCAATTGTAGGAGGGAGCAAGGGCAGTGGGGCTGCTAGCAGGAGGTTTGGTGTGAACCCTGCTCTTGTGAGAGGAGAGCTGGGAGGGTCATACCAGAAAGAAGAGCAGGCTCCTCACAGAAGTTTGTGCATGGTGGGGAGCTAGCAGGAAGTGTTTACCGCCTCCAAGCAGTTTCATAGGACAGAAGAGGAGCTGCAGTGAGAGGGAGGCAGCAATGTGGAATCGAGAGAGCCAGTCCAGCAGCGAGGAGGAGGTGGCGAGAGCGGTGCCATGAGCAAGGAGCAGAGCAAGGCAGGAGGCAGCAGACAGTGGTGGAGCAGCATGGGTGCCCTTCCTTCCCCCTCACTCTACTCTGACTGCAGGGGATGGTTTGGGGAATTTTATTCCCCATCTGCCTACGTAACATTCCCCTCCTGTACCCTGGGAATACTGGGTGCCCCTTAACCAGGACAGGTGAGGGGTGGTAACAGCCCCATCCTCCATGTTCACCCCTTCCTTACTCTAATCAGGGCCTTAGGGTGTAAAAGGTAGGAAGAGGGAATTTGTTGGGGACCCCTGGGAAGAATGTGAGGGTGAGAGAATGCTAAAGGAAGGAAAGGGTAACCCCAAAGGGTGGGGTAGAGGTAACCCTCAGTCAGGGGGATCCCCGCCCAGCCCAGGCCCCTCAAGGGATGCCTTGGAGGTCATACTGAGGTCGAGCCGTCTGAAGCTGAATCCTGACAAGATGGGGGTGATGTTGGTGGGTAGGGTAAGTAAGTAAGTAATCCCTTTATTGTACTGGCAAATTGCCATGACAATTTTGCACATCACAAAATATACAAAAATACACAATTATTACACATATTTACCTAAATCAAAATATCATACTGCAACAAACCCATATAAACAAGAAAAATAAACTGATGCTTTAATTAAAATAAAACCATTTAAGAGGCAAGACCATCCCGCAGTTTCACCTGCTGTGTTCTCAGTCAGTTTGCAGCTACTCCAAAGGCATCTACAGCGTTAGTCACCTCCAGCCTCTTATTGGAGAGGAAGAATACCAACAATCGAAGAAAAGGCCACTCAGGTTTAGCATTTGGCAGTTTAAACAATTGTTTATGAGGACATGCATATAAAGGGCACAGTAAAAGATAATGAACCAAGTCTTCCACTTGTTCTGTACCACAGATACACTAGCGGTAATTATATGGCAAGCCTGAATAGTGGACGTGTAAGACTTCGGTCATCATCGTCCGAAGTCTTAGGGAGGTAAAGGCCTTCCTAAGGCTTACGTTACTTAAAGACCCTAAATATGATGCAGCTGATTGAACAGGGAACCAATATTTATAGTTCAGAGATATTCTGTAAAAAGAAGCCTGGGTCCTTAGGAACGGACATTCAGTATCATCAATTCTACACTTAATGAGCTTAGAAGTCTCCTTATAAGTGTTATACAACATTAAAAAATCCAACAAAAACTCCAAACCTCTAATTTTTTTATTAACTACTGGACACCAGAACTCGCTTTTTCAGCCGCCCACCTTCATTTTCTTCTCCAGACACTGTCTCGGAAGAGACTGGAGGAGAGTGAAGAATTTTCAGCCAATACTGCAGAACATATCCATTTATCCTTGATGTCAGAGATTTCATCCCTGTCTCCAACCTCAGTGTTGCAGGAGAAGTTTCTAACAGGGCTCCCAAGAGACTTCACAGAAATTTCTTTTGTAATGGCTCTAAATAATAAGTACCATTTTGCTAAGACCCCATATCTTTGTACCAAAACAGATCTGCGGAACCAATTTCGCAAGAAAAATCTTTAGTACAGGGCCTGCCAAATTTCCCCCCCTCACTCCAAGAAACTCTAAAAGTGACACAATGGAAGAGGTAGCTGCCTGTTTGATGGATCTAAGATGAGCAAACCAGGTACCATTAAAAGTAAAAACCATCCCCAGGTATTTAAACATGTGCACCTGTTCTAGTTTATGTTTATTCAGATACCATGATTCAGGTATATTTATTTATTCATTTATTTGTTTATTTATTTTTCAATTTAATACCCCACCCCTCCTGCCATCAGGCAGCCCGGGCTTACAATATAAACACACAAATAAAATACAATATAAAACATTTTTAAAACTACCAAAAGGAGGGCAACATTTAACATGCCCACCCCATCCCCCCCTCTCCCCTTTCACCCCTCTCCCTCACCAAATACCTGATGGAACAGCCAGGTCTTACAAGAAGAGGGAAGGTCCGGGGCCAGTCGCCCCCCTGCCCCCCACCAGAAGAGAGTTCCACAGCCGCAGTGCGACCACTGAGAATGCCCTCTCCTGCATGGCCCCCAGGAAGACTCGGGGGACCTCAAGCAGGGCACCCCCGGACAACCACACGGGTCGATCCAACACCTGGGGGTGAGGCTGTCCCACAGGTAGGCAGGGCCTAGACCGTTTAGGGCTTTATAGGTTAAAAAAAACACCCTGAAGCGAGCCAATAACACTATCGGCATCCAGCGTGCAGAGCACAGAGCACCGGTGTTATGTGCTCCTGGCAGCCCAATCCCACCAAGAGATGGGCCTCTGCATTAGCTGCAGCCTCTGAGCCATTGTCATGGGTAGCCCCACGTAGAGCGCATTATCATAGTCTAGTCTAGAGGTGATGAAAGCGTGGATGAGGGTAGCAAGGTCAGAGTCTAAAACATATGGTCGAAGCCAGCGCACCAGATGTAATTGGCGAAAGGCACTCCTCACCACAGCCTCCACCTGGGCATCCAGGCGGAGCTGCGTGTCGAGGAGCACCCCCAGACTCCGCACTTGGGGAACCAACACGGAACATTACCAACACGGGGAGCCATTACCCCCATCGCCTTACCCACCAGCATCACCTCCGTCTTGTCAGGATTCAATCTCAGTCAGTTGGCCCTCATCCAGTCCCCCACAGCCGTCAAACACCGGGTAATCACCGAGACTGCAGGGCCTGTGTCTGTTGTAAAAAAGAGGTACAGCTGGGTGTCATCTGCATATTGATAACACCGCACGCCGAACCTCCTAATCACCTCACTGAGTGACTGCATATACATGTTGAACAGGAGAGCGGGAAAGATAGAACCCTGCGGGACACCACATGTGAGGTCTCGGTACGATGAAAAACATTCTACGAGTACCAACCACTCGCTGAGTTCTTCCTGCTAGGAATGAGCGGAACCATTCAAGAACAGTCCCGCCCATTCCTGCACAGTCCCACAGGTGCGTCACCAACATCTCATGGTCAACGGTATCAAACACAGCTGAAAGATCTAACACCACCAACAGGGTCGACCGACCCCAGTCTAACTCTCGGTGCAGGTCATCCACCAAGAACAAAAATCAACAACAGCTACACCTGGATGCAAGTAAAGGTCATAGGCTGGATTTTACTCCTTTTATTATAAGTCTAACAGAGCACAATCAAAGTTTAACATAGTACAATAAACATTTCAACAATAAATGTATGTACAAAACTGATGCATACCAAATATGTAATAAGATACACGAGACTAGGCTAAACAGTATTTCAGATTTCATGAGACTAGGCTACACAGAGAAAAATTCATATGAGTACAGAATGCTTAAAGAGACTCAAATATATAAATATATAGAACAAGAAAACAGGATAGCAATATAGCAGAGTCCAAGGCTATAACGGGGGAAAATCCCGACTGGGAGGGATCAAGAAAACCGATGCAATCCAGATGTCCCTGCAGTTGCTGGGCCACTACCCGTTCAATAACCTTGCCTAAGAATGGAAGGTTAGAGACAGGCCGATAACTGGCAAGGGAGTCAATGTCAAATGATGGTTTCTTGAGCAGAGGCTGCAGTACCACCTCCTTGAGGCAGCCCAGAACTCTGCCCACCCAAAGGGAGGCACTGACCATCCCCTACAGCAATGGCCCCATTGTGTCCATGCAAGATTTCAATAGCCAGAACGGGCACGGGTCTAACTCACAAGAAGTGGCCCTAACCTCCCCAAGGACCCCGATCACATCAGCGTGCATGCACCACTGACTGGAATTGATCCCACAAAACTGGACAAGATGGGGCTTCCATAACCTCCGGCTCTCCTAATTTAATAAGTGCAGCATCGAAGTCACGGTGAATACGAGCGATTTTATCCACAAAATAGTCTACAAACATGTCACAGCGAGCCATAGATGACTCCACTCTTGGTGGAGGGAGGCCAGACTGACCAACCTCCACACCACCCGGAAAAGCTCTGCTGGATGGGATGTAGATGATACCATGAGGGCAGCAAGAAACTCTTTTTTGCTGTCCTCATAGCCTCAGCATAGGCTCGTAAACTAGCTCTATGCTGCAATCTGTCAGCTTCAGTACAAGAGCAGCGCCACTGTTGCTCCAACTGCCGCCCATTCACTTCAGCACCCACAGGTCCTCCAAATACCAAGGAGGCCTGCGGTGCTGTCATCTGGAAGCCGTCCAATCAATGGCCTCAGTTAGCAAGGTGTTCCAAAAAGCCAGGAGGTCATCAACGAGACAGTCGTAAAAATCAGCAGGTATCTTCCCCCAGAGCCCTCTGGAACCGCTCTGTTTCCATCAATCTCCAGGGGCGAACCATATGAATTGGTCCCACATCCATCCGGGGGCAGACATGCACCAGAAGGTAATGGTCCATCCATGACAAGGGCACTGCTGATGTCTCCCCCAATAACGGAACACCTCAAGGCCGGTGCAAAACATGAGATCCAGAGTATGCGCCCCCCCCTCGAGATGACAAATTCTTCACTTAAACACACTCAGCACCAAAATCCATCAGGCGGGTAAGACCCAACCTGCAGGAGGATACCAAATCAGCATACATTAGTATCAACACTCTATGATCCCCAATTCTGGGAGCCATATATTTATCATAGTTCTGAAATTTGATCAAAAGATTGGTAACAAAGATTAAACAAAAGTGGGGCCAGCAAACAGCCCTGCCTGACCCCACGAGAGGTAGAGATTGGGGGCAGTCAGGGTACCCCTAAGATTGATACGAACCATCAATGAGGTATCCGTATACAGGGATGAGATCAATTATTAGTTTGCACCACAACCTTTCCCTATTAATAAGGTCAAATGCCACCGTGAAATCGATGAAAGCAACATAAGAGTTTAAGTCACTTAGCTTAAAATTTCTCAATTAAGTGAGAGAGTACAAAGCAGTGGTCTGTTGTACTTTTGGAAGTTTGGAACCCAGCCTGCTCATCCGCCAGAATATTCTTCTCAGTCACCCATTTAGTCAGTCTCTCTAAAAGCAGTTTAGAGTAAATCTTAGAGAAGATACATAATAAACTAATGGGCCTGTAGTTTTTTTGATCAGCGCAATCACCTTTCTTATAGATCGGCACTACAACTTCTACTTTAAAAAGAGGAGGAGCTACACCCGTTTTATTTATCAGAGTCAAGAGATTTGCCAGTGCCCCCTCCCTGGTGGGAAGAATTTGAAAACTTCCCCAGGGATAAAGTCTAGCCCTGGAGCCTTCCCATATTTCAAGGAGCCTATCACACCCTGCACCTCCTCTATAGTGACAGGGTTCCAAGGGGGCATGTTAGAAAGTCCCTCCACTAATGTCAGTCTATCAGATGAAGCTGAAGCATTAAAAAGCTCGGTGAAATATTTCACCCAAACAGATTTATTAATTTTGGATTCAACGCACATAGACCCATCACTCCGAGCACTACCGACCATTTTCCAGAACCCACAAGAGTCTTTATTCTCTAATGTGTCCAAGAGAGTTCCATTGCTCTTTGTTGGTGGGTAGGGCTAAGGGGGTGGTGTTCCCTGTCACTGATATGGTTTGCCCCCCTTTAGCTTCTCAGGTCCATGGTCTGGGTGTGCTTCTCGATTCGCAGCTCTGCCTGGTGGCGAATCTTGTTTGAGGCTGAAACAAGAATAAAATTAATTATAACGAGAATGCAGCCCTGGCAAGATCTTGTGAGAAACTCAAGATACTCAGGAGGAGAAACTCGATACTCAGGAGGAGAAACTCTAGATCCACATGAGAAACTCAAGAATCTCAAAAATGCCCCCTCCCAATCATCTGCATATGCGTAGAACAGTCCTGGTGGCCATTTTTGCACATGCAGATATATATTTTGGGGGACTATTTTAGGTTCTTGAGAATCTTGAGATGAGAAAATCTTGTTGAGAAGTCTGTTCTTGATGAGATTTTTCAGACGGGTGAAATCTTGTTTCAGCCCTAGGGAGGATTTGAGCAGCTGGTGAGACAACTAGCAGCAGGGATGCCCATGGGTCTGGGTCTTCAGCCTGCAGAGTCAAGTCAAGTCAAGTCAATTTTAATTTATATCCCGCACTCTCTCGGACAAGCCGACTCGAGGCGGTGTACATCAAACTGGTTTCAATACAGGAAAAAAAAATACAGAATCTGGGTTCCAAACCCACACGGGAAGACCCAGAAACACAATACAAATATAATAAACAAAACCGAGTCACCCCAGAAGGGGACCCAGAATCATTTCACAAACCCACCCCAACCCACTTATACCTTCATAACCCTTATACAATAACTTAGGGCATAATACCTATACAGAGGTACCCCAATCTTAACTTCATTAACAATCACACAATCCCTGAGACCTAGTAATACAAAAAGACATAATCCCTTCCCCTCTCCCACTGGTCTAACTCACAGTTTCTGCAGCCGCTCCCTACTCTCACCCGGGACCTGGCTACAGATATCATTTCCCCCACTCCCTTGCTGCCACTAAAGGAGGTCAATCAACTCCATCTCCTCCCCTCTCTCACCGGGGGGTAGATGTTCTTTCTAACTTCACCAGCAACACACTTATATCTGCTGTCCTGAGCCAGAGCTCCTCCACCTCCACCTCAGAGCCCCGCTGAAGGGGCACGTCCAAAGGGCATGTGCCTCTGCCTCGCGCCTCTGGCACGGCCTCCAGCCACCCCCGAAGACATGGGGAGCAGCGTGGATGTGTCCCTCCCCCAACCCCACCAGGTTTGGGGGAAGGCAAACAGAGAGTCATGCGGCCCTCTGCTGTTGATAATGGGGCCCCTCTCCCCCCGAACCTGCTCCCAGCCAACTCCTTGTCCATGGGGGAAGAAAGAAGTGCTGATGGTCTCTGCTCTGCTACTGCAGCTCCCAGCTGCATTACACGGGTCCCAGGTCTCCAGTGGGTTGCCTCTCCCCCCAAACCTGCTCCCAGCCAAGTCCTTGTCCATGGGGGAAGAAGGAAGTGCTGATGGTCTCTGCTCTGCTACTGCAGCTCACAGCTGCATTACACGGGTCCCAGGTATCCAGTGGGTTGCCGTCTCCTGGCTTCCTCTGGCCGCCCCTGAAGACATGGGGAGTGGCGTGAGTGTGTTCCTCCCCCAGCCCCGCCCCACCCCCGCAAGGGTGGAGGGAAAGACAGAGAGTCCCGCAGCCCCCAACCGTTGATAATTGCTCCACCTGGACCTGGAGCAATTCAGTGACTGCTGTGACCAGTTTATCGATTACTTTGTAGATAAGATCACTCGCATCTGCCACGATTTCGGTACCACAGTTATTGCAGAGGATCATCTTGGGGCTATGGATGCCCCGTCCTGTCCTGTTTTGTGGGATCAGTTTCAGATGGTGTCATCTGCTGATGTGGAGTCCTTGTTGGGATCTGTTCATGCCACTACTTGTGAGCAAGATCCATGCCCGTCCTGGTTGGTGAAAGCTAGCCAGGCGACGCTACGGCCGTTGCTGGCTGGGGTGGTTACTGCCTCCCTTCGGGAGGGCAGGGTGCCTGATTGCCTAAAGGAAACTGTGGGTAGACCCCTGATCAAGAAACCATCTCTTGACGCTGAAGCTCCTGCCAGTTATCGGCCGGTCTCTAACCTTCCCTTTTTAGGGAAGGTTATTGAACGGGCTGTGGCACGGCAGCTCCAGGAACATCTGGACCGCACCGGTTTCCTTGATCCCTCCCAGTCTGGGTTTCGGCCTGGGTATGGTACGGAGACGGCATTGGTGGCCTTGGTTGACGATCTCCGTCTGGCGTTGGACCAGGGTCGTCAGACCTTACTGGTCCTGCTAGACCTTTCGGCTGCATTCGACACAGTCGATCATGAGGTGTTGGTGACTCGCCTGCGGGACCGTGCCGGAATTGGCGGAACGGTCTTGGACTGGTTTCGTTCATTCCTGGCCGGGAGAACTCACCGGGTGGTCTTGGGGGAGTGTACGTCTTCCCCCCGGGACCTCACGTGTGGAGTCCCGCAGGGTGCCATTCTGTCCCCCCTCTTGTTTAACATCTATATGCAGCCGTTAGGGGAGATCGTGAGGGGGTTTCAGGGCATGCAGTGTCATCAGTATGCTGATGACACTCAGCTCTACCTCTCCTTTTCCATCGACCCAGGCCATGCAGTCTCCTTATTTTCCCAGTGCCTGTCAGCTGTGGGGGCTTGGATGAGGTTGAGCCATCTGCAATTGAATCCTGACAAGACGGAGGTGATGTTGGTGGGCGAGGGCTTGGGGGGCCTGGGGGTGGTTGAATCTCCTCTTGTTGGGGGGGTTCGCCCCCCCATGGTGTCTCAAGTGCGGAGTCTGGGTGTGCTCCTTGATTCGCGGCTCAGCTTGGAATCTCAGGTTGTGGCCGTGGCGGGGAGTGCGTTTCGGCAGTTACATCTTGTCCGGCGGCTTCGGCCGTATCTCTCAGACTCCGACCTCGCCACTGTCATCCATGCCTTCATCACCTCGAGGCTGGATTACTGCAACGCGCTCTACGTGGGGCTGCCCGAGAAGCTGGTCCGGAGGCTGCAGCTGGTGCAGAATGCCGCGGCCCGTCTCCTGACGGGGGCGGGTCGCAGGGAGCACATGACACCAGTGCTCCGGGCTCTGCACTGGCTGCCTATAAAGCACCGGGCCAGGTTCAAGGTGCTGGTTTTAACCTTTAAAGCCCTTCATGGCCTGGGCCCTGCTTATCTGTGGGACCGCCTCACTCCCCTTGTGCCTGTGCGACCCCCGAGCTGCATTGCAGGAGGGGGCGGGATATAAGTTTGAAGAAATAAATAAAATAAATAAATCTGTGGGAGCCTTTTTGGAGGTTCCCTGGGTGAGGCGGGTGGCCACCGATGTAAGATCTTTTTCGGTGCTCTCCCCTGTGCTGTGGAATTCGCTCCCGGAGGAGGCTCAGCTGGCTCCCACTCTCCTGCTGTTTTGGTGTGTATGTAAGACCTGGCTGTTCCATCAGGCTTTTGGTGAGGGGTAGGGGTGGGGTGGGGGGTGGGGTTTTTTCCCACATCTCGTAATTTTAAATTGTTTTTTAAAAATTTATATTTTTATTGAATGTTGTTCGCCGCCCCGGGCTGCAGGAGGGGCGGGATATAAATTTTAAATAAATAAATAAATAAATATTGGGGCCCCTCTCCCCCCAAACCTGCTCCCAGCCAAGTCCTTGTCCATGGGGGAAGAAGGAAGTGCTGATGGTCTCTGTTCTGCTACTGCAGCTTCCAGCTGCATTACATGGGTACTAGGTCTCCAGTGGGTTGCTGTCAAGTGAGGGCTCTGCTTGAGGGGCTGAGCAGCCCAGGAGTGAGGGCTAGAACTCTGGGCTAGGTGAGAAAGCCCTGAGTTTGTGATGTATGGACTGTATCCAGACTGTTACTGTACACTACGCTGTATTTCTCGTGCTCTGTAGGAATCCACATGCTAAGAACACAGGGGTGGGGTGAGGGAGGGGGGTCTCAACCCTTTGTGAACAATAACAGCAGTGGCCAGCAAGCCCCTCACACTGTACCCAGAGCTGCTGCTGCTGCTACCGCCGCCGCTCAGTGTGCGTCAGCTGTGTTCCTCAGGCTCCACCGGAGAAGTCATTGTTCTGATTGACTGAACTGAGCTGACACTCTGGGTCAGAAGCCTCCCGCCTCTCTCCACCCCCACTTCATGTCGGGAAATGTAGTCTATGGAGCACAGCTCCTTCTGGCTCTGATCTTTGACATGGATGGGCTCCTACTCGGTCTGTAGTGCGTGCCTCCTTCCTCTCCTTTGGTGGTGGTGGTAGCTGCTGCTGCTCCGAGGGAAGGAGATACAATCAATTCCTGCCGGGGGGGTGACTTCACAGAGGCATCAGGGGCTTAGAGGGAGGATGAGGGTTACCATTACAGAACTCCTTGGAACCCCTGCCTGGCACCTTTCCTGCTGCAGCAGGCACTGGGGTGGGTGGACAAGGGCACGGGTACATGGGAGGCTGGTGCCATGCAGGGGTCCTGAGAGGGAACTACCCCCTCCTCACCTCTGTGAGGCCCCTTTACCCCAAGCTCTGCCTCTCTTGGACCCCTGCTCAGAGGTTGGCCAGAGGTCCGGGAGAGGCAGAGTTTGGGGGCAGATACATGGATTTAGCATGTATTGCTTAGAATCCCCCCGCTAAGCGCCTTGTGCGCTGCGGGGGAAGTTTGGGCCCGCCTCTAGGGGAATGAGGCTCCATGGGGGCGTTCCTGTTCTTTCCCGCTGTGCGCGGGGTTGCAGCAAGCTGGCCGCTTGAAGAGCAAGCTGCAATCTGTCCGGGATTGCAGTTTGCAGCGGCGGGGTTCTGGCGCGAGAATGCGTGATGGTGATTGGCCGGTTAAGGCCACGTGGTGCAGCGCGCCGGGCAGCCCCTCACTTGGTTGGCGGCGCGCTGCTGAAGAG
>QEPC01006430.1:5807404-5829793 GCA_003113815.1 Sphenodon punctatus | reverse complement strand
TGTGTGTGTGTGTGTGTGTGTGCATATATATATATATTTGGATATGGATATGGAATGGGGGGAAAGATAGATAGATAAATAGTGGAGAGTTGTAGGAATAGCTTAGTGATAGAGATAGTGTTAGTGATTAGTTTTCGTGTTTGTAGGAGTAGGTCTGTGTACTTATTAGATAATCCATTTAGTTCATAGCATTTAGAATAGTTAATAGCAGTTAAATTTAGTGTAGAGAGATATATATAATATTAGATTTAAAAAAAACCCCATATAAAAACAAAACAAAAATAAAAAACAAAAGAAAACCATATAAAACCCAATAAAAAACCAATAAACCATATAAAAACCCAAAAAACCCACCGATAACAACATTTCATGAACGGCCGAACTGAACAGCTGAACGGCCGAACCGAACAGCCGAACAGCCTAACCAAACGGCCTGTTCAGACGACCGAACTGAACAGCCGAATCCGAACTCGGCAAACAAACAGAACGAATGAACCGAACGAACGAACTGAACGAACCCGAACCAAACAGAACGGACGAACCGAACGCAGCCGAACCGAACGGCTGAACCCGAACCGCGATCTGTTCGCCCATCCCTAGTCAATACTGCAAATCATGGAGAACAAACTCCAGAAGATTAGGTGAGATGACTGCCCTTGATGTCCAGGCTCTCTTTATAGTAGAAGGATGTGGGTTTCTATAGTAGAAGGGTGTGGGTTTCATATCCTTCTATAGTAGAAGGATGTGGGTTTTTATACTAGAAGGATGTGGTTGTTATCTGTAGAACACCTGTGTGACTGCATGGCCAACTCAAATACATTTTTAAAAATAGTTTTAGTTCACCCTTTCTAAATTAGCAGTAGACTTAACAGGACTTCTAAAAACAATGTTTTCTCTTTCCATTAGGCCTCTAAAACTACCATACTTTCAATAAATTAATTTAATTTAATTAAATTAAACAAAAAGAACAAAATGTAAATACAAATAAATACGAATACTGGACCCTAAGTATGGCCATCAGTGTTACCAGACATCCAATTATTTGTAGGATGTTTATGAATTAAGAATAATAAGGATATGGTTTACAGAAATTCACAGTAAAAGAGTCATGTCTTTTCCTTTCAAAAAAGAGCAAAATGAGTGACTACTCAAATAAAATAATAACTGGATAGCATCTGCTCCAGTTACATGTATTACTTACAGCTGAAATTTCTGATGGAACAGGTAGTTTACATTGCTCTTGATAGTTAGGTAGAAATTTTCAGTGTTGGGACATAATTTAAAATGTCAAAATTCTACAATGGATTAAGCACAGTGTAGTTATATTGTGCTCATAACTGTTACTTATCTGTTTGCTTTTTTCCATTAGTAAGCCATTAGTAAGCCTGGCAGCAAAATTTAGGTTGCCATGAGTTAAAATGACATCAGATGAATCCCTTGCTGAACTACTCTACTTCTTCTCTTTATTTTGTGGCTTTGGAATATAAGCCATTAAATACATGAATATTTGCACAGGCATATTCCCTAGAAAGTTAGAATTCATGACTACTTTGCAGATTTTTAAAAAAAGGCAATTTTAAAAGGTTGTGATTCAAAATATATCTGGGACAATGAAAACAGGAATTGAAATTGAAATTGGAAAAATATTACCACCACAGCTAAATATAAATAAAAGTGCTTAGATTGAGTTACTTTCAAAGAGCATTCAGGGGTTAGTCAGGGGATTTTCTGTGAGTTCCAGGCAGTAGAATAGAGAAAAGATTTCAGTTTTGTTCTGCAAAAAATATTTGAGCTTAAAGAGAAAATGAAGTACCAATGGTTGGATTTGTTTGTTTTTGCCTATTTATAAACGATGGTTAATGTTACCATATTAATTAGAAATCAGATGATAAAAACATTGCTACTTTGTGTTCACAAGAACTCATTGATTTGGAGAGCAAAAAAGTAAACCTCTGCCTTCCCAGTGAGGACGATCCCATGCCCCATAGATCTCACTTGCACATGCGCACAACCTGCATGCACGTCCACTGAGAATGCATTGGACTTGCCAGAATTCACGTGGGACCCGCACTGATCCCATGCAGATTCCACATGGATTGCAGCTAATATCTGCCAACCAACAGAAATATTCATTCATCCATTCATTCAAATTTATAACACTGCAAGCCAAATTTGGAGAGAAGGAAGGGGAAATTCTCCATGGAATTCAACCAGCACTTTTGGGCAGGGTGGAGGAAAGAGGGAGGAGTAATCCCCATTACTTATCAGCCTAACACACCCTCCCAATTCTGGTTAGAATCTTAGCAGCTTTATTGTTCTTTTCTTTTTCCCTGTATCTCGCCTCTCACATGTGGTAGGGTTCAATTAATTCTACCCCCTGCTCCTTTAGTTCTAGATGTCTAGATTTTTTTTGCTTTTTATTCTTATTTGGAAAAGTATATTTTGTCTGAAGCAATGTTCTAGGTAAGCTACTGCTTGGGCAGGGTCTGTTCTTATTCTGTTCTACATGTGGGATCACTAACATGGTTTCAGCCTCTCCTTTCAGGACACCAATGCAGAAACCTGTAAACACAAAATATTCATGAATGGTAGGTGTGTGCGTGTCATTTTCGTTATTACAATGACAATAATGAAAATTGTCATTTTTGTTATTGTTATTGCAATAAAAATGACAAATAATAATAACAAAATAGAAACGAAAATGACATTTTGTTTTTGAAAGAAAGGGAAAACACAGATAAACATATTTCTGAACACATCCCAGCAATCAGGAGACATAGTTTACACATCCAGGCTGGCCAATTATCATCACAATCACATCTTGCATCACTGTGACCGAGGACATAAGAGAATCTCTATTGGCTCTTTCCTAAACAGATGCTTCTGACTTCCCAGTAACAAGTGGGGGAGAGAATTTGGGATGGTCACAGCACAGAATAAGGATATTTGGTTGACATTTCTGCTGGCTAATTGGCATCACAAACCGATCTTATACCACAGTGACACGTAAGAGAATCCCTGGCATAGGTTCCTTCTCTGCAAATGCTGTGCAGGCATATAGAATTGGGGTCCTTTATCACATCTTTCTGATATTTGGCAGAAATGATCATGAATGTATGATATACAGTCCTGCCAAAGTTCATCTATACTGGTTGGACTAAAAAGATGTTACAGTCAGACATACATTTATAATTGCTTATACCACCAGGACCCATTATCCAATCCTTCTAAAGGTTGGCAGGGATAGTAAATATGTGAAGGGGTATACACTTGTCAAGTTTCATCTACAGTAAATGTGAAGCAAAGAAGTTACAGCTAAGAATTTATATGAAGTTTTTTGCAAAATAATATAATTCAACTGCTTATAAAATTGGATTCCCTTTATCCAAGCCTTTTAAAACATGGTACACTTAATGCCTTCCATTGGAGGTATGATCCTTCCAGGTTTCAACCAAATATAATGAAATACAAAAATTTTACAGCCGAAGATGAGTTTTCTATTGAAACCAATTGAAAATGAAAAAGAAAGCAAAAACGAAAACGAAAATTTGATATTTATGAAAACAAAAACAACTAATTAAAATAATAAAAACAAAAACGGCATGGGCCCCTGGTGCACAACTCTAATGGATGGGTGGTGGGGCAGTGAGCTTGGCCTGTACCAGATGATGATCTTGAATTAGTTCTAATTTACCTCATGTCAGGATATCTCCTGACTGTTTGCCCAGGCCTTTGGGAGGGAGGGGGGGGGTGATTTTTAATCCCCCACCTGTTTATTTATTTGTATATACCACTAGCCTTATTATATGTTTTATGGTTGTATTTTAAAATGGTTTTTAAATGTTTTTACTGTTGTAAACCGCCCCGAGCTGCTGTGCAGGAAGGGGCGGTATAGAAATCCAATAAATGAAATGAAATGAAATGAAATGAAAGAGTGAGTCATATTGGAACAAGTGAAGATTTTATTTAACTTATACATCACAATCAGAATGGACTTTAAGAGAAGGGGGGGGACAAGAGGAACATGGAATATGACAGATGACTATATAAAGGGTTAAAGATAGAGCTGAAACAAGTACTAAATTTAGTACCTGATGGCGATACCCACATTTTTGGTTACCGCACTGGGTACTCAATGGGTTATCCAAATGTCAATTGGGTACCTGGAAACCCCAAAAGTCAGTAACTTCTGGTACTGATTTTTCAATTTTCTGATTACCGATCAGTATAAAAGGTCGAAAACAGAAACATCAGGACAGACATCAAAAAAATCAGTACTGGAAGTTGATTTTTCAGAACTAGAAGTTGACTTTCCTCAAACAATAGGCATTGGAAGTAATAAATCTACAAAGAAGTCAAAAAAGTTGTACTGAAAGTCAATATTCCACAAACAGAAGTCAACTTTCCAGGACATTGGGTACCTGAGTCAAGTCCAATTAGCTACTGAACGGTACCTGATCTTGTCAGGTCAATTTGGGTGGCGGAAATTCATTGAGTAAATTTGTTTTTGTGGGTACTTGTTTCAGCTCTAGTTAAAGCTACTAATTACCTGATGCTTAACTTGTGTTTGTACACCCTATTTCCTTCATCCAAGTTTAAGCAGACAAGTTAAAAGTCCTCTTCTTAGGCCTAAGGGAAACTGTGTAAAAAAACACTTCCCACATTCATTTTGTGGCTGTCTGAAAGCAACCCTTCCAGCTTGTGAAAGTCTCATTGGCTCTCAGGTATTATCTGCCTTGCTCTATGCAGATGACACAGTCTTGATTACAAGATCACAAATCGGTTTAAGGAGATTAATGAGAGCTTTCAGTATATATTGTAAAAACAAGTATCTTACAATAAATTACTCCAAAACCAAAGTCTTGGTAATCAGCAAACAGCAGGTGCAGCACAGGTGGTATATGGACAATAATAGTATTGCCCAGGTTAGACTGTATAAATACCTAGGGGTCCAAATCTCCGCAGCTCCTTCATGGAACACGCACTTTAAAGCAGCCAGGGCTGTGACTAGGGCTACTGGGCTAGGAATAGCTGGTTTTTATCGGACCAAGGGTGGCCATTTGCTTGGGTCAGCCCGGATGCTGATAGAGTCAAAGTTGATTCCCCAATTGATCTATGGAGCTCAAATTTGGAGTGTTTTGATGCTTGATGAGTTGGAAGTGGAGCAAAACAGAATTCTTTGTTTAATCCTCCAAGTTCCAAAATTTAGTCCCGCTGTATTTCTTAGAGCAGAAACAGGACTCTGACGGATTAAGGTCAAAGCCATGCTAGCCATATTGAAATATTGGTTGCGGCTTAATTTGGTGGACTCAGGATCCCTGGCTAGTCGAGCAATACATACTGCCTTAGGAGCTTGGTCCTCTAAGATTAATGAAATTCTGGGCTTCTGTTGAGAAAGAAAGAGCAAGGTTCACACAACACCTGCCTCAGTATAGGTTACTGAAAGCTAGTAAGGTTGAAATATTTTATTTCTGTAGGTTTCTATATTGCTCTTCTCCCGAAGGATTTAGTGTGGAATGAATAGGTTACTCCCACTAGACATCTCTTCTGATTAAGATACATGTCTGTACAGCACTGATCATTCTTGAGTCCCAAAGGCCTTTTTCAAAGTTCATTCAAAAGCAGTAATAGTGACGGAGAACCTAGGCCCTTTTAGAGGGACCACAGGTGCAGGGGTATTGTGCACACAGCAGTGTGGGTGGTGCGAGGCAGTGTACAACGGCACACACCGATTCCCCCCTCCCCCCACATCCCCACTCACAGAGCAATCACCGTTTTGGCCAATTGCTCCGTGAGTGGCTGATGGGTGGAGATGGGTGTGCATGTGTGTTTTGCGGGTGTGCGCACACACACACACACACACACACACCTGGTGCAGCAGTCACGTGGGCAGCACCCACTCATGGCCAAGCAGGTCCACTTCATGGGCATGACTGAGCGCGTCTCGTGTAAAAAGGGCCTAAAAGACTGTTCTTAACAAAAGCTGTTTCCATAATTTACCAGTTTTTCTGTAAAAGACGGAGGTTTTTTTACTAACTTCAAACAATCTGTTGGCAAGAATGCACGCAAAGCTCACTTTCAAGTTTTCATCTGCAGCAAGCCCTTAGGAACTTACAGGATTCTAAAGTATAAAACGTATTCATACTCATTTACAAAAGAAAAGGCTGGAGATAAACAGAATAACTAAGATGATCAGGGCAGAAGTCAAATCTTTTCACATTAGTATTCTTCTGCGTTTTCTATAGGGCAGGGAGGGTGACATGTGGCTAAGCAACTCCAAAGAGCTTGAAATAAAGATTTACATATAAAAATCAGAATCAGAAAGAAATTAGATTATCTGGCTATTATTTTAGTGTTTTGAGGTTAATAATTATGAATAAAAAAAAACCTTGTGTTTTTCTTTATCCATTTGTTTTTTGGTTTAAGCTCTAAATTGCAAAGAAACTATATGCATGTTTTAGTACAATGTTTTCTTTGCTCTGTTTCTCTTCAGGAGAATTAACCAAAAAAAAATTGTTTGTATGCAAAACAGCCACTTTTTCTTTTTAAATATATCCAGAAATATCTGAAGGAATGCGAAGGTAATCTGCAAAGAATATATCCAATACTCACTGTTACCCTTAAAACACCCCCTAAAATTCTGTGCTGAAACACCAGTGCCAAAAATAGTCTGCTAAAGGTGACACTTCTGTGAACGTTGTCACAAGACACAAATAGAGCTATCCAAATTCTACCTCATAAATTAAATGGAATCTGCACATTAATCTCCTGTGTTTCTGTAATTGTAATTGTTGTCGCTAATATGTGGTCTTACAGAGGGTTTCATGTTATTCTCCTTAACCTCCATGTGAATTTGACAAAATAGACTAGTTCCAAAGAGTTACCTTGAATGTAAAACATTTCACCCCAAACAATGTTTGAGTTAGAATTTTTAGCAAGTGTTTTAGCACCAAGTGAGGAGAACATAATGCCAAATATTTTATTATTCAAGGAGGACTGCACTATGACATCCCCACACCCGTTGTGAGGTCTTGTCAGTTTTGAGCCTAATCAGACGGGGATTCAAGGTCTGCATATTGACCTCTGCCGCACCTGGGAGCTTTCTGTTTACATTTTACATAACACACTCTTGCTTATGGCTGAAGTGCAAATAAATTTGTTTCCTGTGAAAATCTTGCAAAAATTGTTACAGAGATTTTGGGATGATCCTGGTAACAGTTTGAGATCTCAGTGAGAATCTCGTCCAAATTTACCATGTACCATTTTACTGTGTACCGTATAACGCAGGTACAGCTTACCGTGTACTGTGTTCGTCTCAGTAATGTGCATGCACAAAATGAGTGCCACAGTTGTTCTGTGCATATTGCCACCATTTAGAGAAATATTGCCATCATTTAGAGACAGGGCAGCCATTTTGCACATGCACATTACTGGGACGAATGTCGTACACGGTAAATCAGTATGCAGTACATGGTAAATGATACATCATAAATTTATTTAATTATTTATTTAATTTATTTTAACATTTGGTATCCACAAACCATCCCACCTCAGGCAGCTCAGGGCAGCTTACAAAAACTCATAAATAAGTAAATGCCATAAATAAGAAAATAAGAAAATATAAAATTCTTTAAAAGGATACACCATATAACTACTGGAGCTAAAGCAAAAAACAAAGCAAACTCAAACCTCCACCTCTACTCATCTCCCCCACCAAAATCCTGACAGAACAGCCAGGTCCTACATTATCAGCAGAAGGAGGGAAGATCCGGAGACAAATGAGTTTCCACCGGGAGGGAGTTCCACAGTCTCGGTGCAGCCATCAAGAATGCCCTCTCCATGGTCGCCACCCACAACACTCTTGGTACCACCAAAAGGGCACCCCCAGTGGACCGTAGGGGCCCAAGGAGTGAGGCGATCCTGCAGGTAAGTAGAGCCCAGACCGTATAGGGGTTTAAAGGTCAAAACCAACACCTTGAATTGGGCCTGGAAGACCATCCCATCCCCATAAAGAGATGGGTCACTACGTTCTGCACCAGCTGCAGTCTCCGAACCATCACCACATAGAGTGCATTGTAGTAGTCCAGCCTTGAGGTGCTGAAGGCATGGATGATAGCGGCCAGGTCTGAGTCAGAGATATACAGCCGAAGCCGCAATATGACTTGTAATTGACAAAAGGTGTTCTTCGTCACAGCCGCCATCTGAGCAAGGTGGAGCTGAGAGTCGAGGAGCACTCCCAGACTACAATCCTGGTGGGCCAGGAAGGGACAAACCACATCAATCATGGGGGTCACCAGCTCCCTCGCCCCTCCCACCAGCATCACCTCCACCTTGTCAGGATTCAACTTCAGACTGCTCGCCCTCATCCAGTCCCCCACAGCTGCCAGACACCAAGTAAGCAATGAGACTGCCGGGCCGGGGTCACATGAAAAGGAGAGGTACAGTTGGCTAACATTAGCATATTGATGACACCAAACCCCCTCACGACCTCGCCCAGTGTCTATATATACACGTTGAACAAGAGGTAGGGGTGCAGAATCTAAATTGCAGCAAATTGAGAAAAATTATCAGCTGAGAAAGTGTAGAGAACCAGGGGTTTTCTTGGTTATTGATTATCGATAAAAACAAGTGGAGAAGCGTGATACTTGGTGAGAATCGAGAGAAATTGAAATTGAGTTTCAGCCCTACTCCTGCTCAGCTCTAGGCCCATGCTCCTTGCTCCCAGTTGGTTGACGCTCCCTATTCTTCCATTAGTAGGTTCAGGGCCTCACAGGAAACACAAGATGTCTAAGTAACTAGAAAGCTGCCTGGGTCATGGTGCAGCAGACCCTGGCCTGCCCCGATTCTTGCCCATTTTAAATCACGACCCTCCTAGTCATGCTAACTACCCACCTAGCCCTTCCCTGGACCCTTCCAGCTTTGCTCTGAATCTTTCAAGTCAGCTCAAGCCCTGCGTAGTCTTGTTCCAATCTTGGTTCTTTCCTCAATTCCAGCATGTCCTATCTTGAGTTCTTATTGTGACCAGCCCTGCTCCTAGCTCACCTGTCTGCCTGCCTGCCATCCAGCCTGTCTGCTTCCCAACCTTTGTTCTCAATCTCTGTCTGACCCTCTTAGCCTGGTTTGGGCTTCTGACTTGGATCTGGTTCCTGACATTTGATTTCTCATTGCTGTTTCCACTCTGATCCTTGGCTTCTGACCGTGCTCCGGCTCCTCGTATTTGATTTCTGTTCACTGTCTTGGTTCTAGTCCTAGGCATCTTACCCCCACCACTTGATCCCCATTCCAGCTGCTGGCACCTTACACACTGCCAGTCCTGACCCTGGACCTTTCCACTCTTCCTAAGTCCAAAGGAGCAGAAGGCCCCAACTACAAAATAATTGGAAAAGGTTTTTAAAAATCTAAGCTTTTCTCATAAAACTATTAGCATGAAATAAAAAACCCTCTGAAAAGTGTTACCCATTTGCACAACTTTATTGGCATGAGTAGGTAGTCAATGCAATGGTTTCTGTGTGTAATATGCACATACATTAGATACTGCTGTAAAGTTGCTACAAAAAAATTAATTATGTAGGGCAACATTTTCAGAAGGGCTCATCATTGGCCCAACTCTGGTTCTGGTTTAAGTCAATGGGAGTTCTACCATTTACTTCAATAGGCAGCCTTAAGGATGAGTACTCTTAAAGGGGGGAAAAAATCATTAGATTGTAAGCTCACTGGAACACTAACCATGTTTTGGTATACATTTGTCCAGCACCTAGCACAAGTGTTGCTAGTATTCCAGCCTACTGAAATCTTCTGAAGGTGCCAGGAGCTGGAATGGGGGTCAAAATGTGAGGGCAATGCAAATACTAAATAATTTTAATAACAACAGGAACTAAAGACTGACATGGGTTATGTAGCACTCAGTATAAGTCTGCTTAGTGAGATTTTCTGAGCCTGTGTAATGTGCATCTATTTCACTTTTTGCTCATAATCTCGAATAACTGCACTGGTGTGAGCCCTCTGGGAACCGGGAGTTTCACCAGGGTCGTGCTGTGAGAATTGAAGTCTTTTGTCCTCATTATTTACCTCCTGCTAATGCAATATGTGGTGAATTCTCTTGCAAGCTGCAAATGTCTTGCACTCATTCTGACGCATGATTATTTTCCAGTGGTGTAAAAGCAATTCTGGGACACATTTTTTCCTAGCCTCAATGTAAATATTTATTTATCCCACGCCCCCCAAATAACAGCAGGTTTCCCATGCCCTAAAGTTTGCCTACATGGTGCCTGCCAGTAATAGAAGGTCACACTAACAACCCAATAATAGAGGAAATGTTTCCTTCTTTTATTTAATTTTTGGGTCACTACCACCTAACAAATTTGTGCCTGTAGAAAAACTTTAAAACTGAGCCAGCAGTTGTTTGCTAGTGACATCATAAAACTTTCCATTGATTTAATATAATATTTGAAACTAAATCTGGTTATTAAAAATGCAAGATTACCAGTCCTATGTTTTCAAATGAATTGTTCAAAGTTTTAAGGTTAATAAAGTAAAATTAACAAATAAGATTTAAGATACTAAAGCATATGGATTTTAAAAGTCTTTTAAGACTTCAATTCCCTCTCCCCCCTCCCTACGTACCCATGAGGGGAAGGGTACATATCCCCACCATGCCAGGGGCTGAAGGGGGCATGGCAGGTGGATACTGAGTCCATCTCCTCCAGGCCAGGGAGTAAAGGGTAAATGCAAGTATGTGCGAGGGAGTTAAAACAAAGATCCAGGCTAGAGTCGGTGCTCCATTGGGGGACTTTTGGTGAGAATAGGGGCAGGCTTGGAAAGCCCTGCCAGCCCAATATAAAGTAGGCTATGGGGTCATGGCCGGCAGCGTAGGAAACACTCTAGGATATGCAAGACCCACACACCTACCCTCTTGGACTGACACTACAGGCTCAGCTGGTGGCCTTAATCGGGACCAGGAAGGATTTTTTTTTTCTTACTGGGCAGATTGGTTCAAGCCATGATTAGACTTTCTTTCACCTTTCTTGTAGTGCCATCCCCTCCTACATACAGGTTGTGCAGTTAAAGGGGCATTCATGTCATTCAATTTTCCTTCTGTTATAATTGTCGCAATTGAGTTGTCCAGTGCTAAAGGAGAAAAGCGAGCTCATAGCAATGGAATGGAACTGGAATTACAGAAACTGAAGCACTTCCCTAATGAGGTAAGGGAAGAGGTATTTGATTACGTGATAAGCAACCCATGGTTTCATCCAACCCTGCAAGTGGCAGGGACTGCGCTAAGAAGGATAAATGCAGTCCCCAGTTAATGCAAGAACTGTCACCCTTTCCTCAGGACCCCACCATAGGTGGGCCAATCAGTTGGAATGGAAATAGATGAGGAGAATCCATTCTGGTGGTTGGAATGGAAGATAGATTGAGAGAATCCATTCAGAATGAATTAACTTAGGCACTGAACTTGTAGGTTGAAAAGGAGGTAGTTTGCTGTTTGAACTGTTTTCTCCCTTTTCTACAGACTGCTGTACTGAATTAATAGAGTCGCGGTCAGATTTAACCAAATTCTGTGTCTGTAGACTCTTTCTGTGTTGCAGACAAACGACATTTCAATCTGAATGAACGCTGAGGAAAATGTAAAATTAACAGAAGTTCTCAACACACAATTGACAAAATCCAAGACAGGCACTTTCAAAACTTGCAAAGTTACACACCTTCTGTTCAGTTATACAAAACTACTTACTCAGACAAATACACTAACAATTAATAACTGTTGCACAAGAGATGTCTGAGGTGAGATTTTCCACTTTCTTCTTGGCAAAGATAATAACGAGTTTAATAGTGCTAGCAATATGAAAGAAGTTTCCTACAAGCAGCTCCCCCCACCCCCTCAGCTATTGGAATTTCTAGGTGTGTGTATTTGCAAATTACTTTGCCATATAGTTGGGGGTCCATGTTCACCGAGGTTCCCCCACCCCACCCCCATTGGCAGCAGTGGGGAAAACACAGTGACTGGAGGTAAGAGAGAAAACACATCTTTTTACTGTCTCCAATGTCCATGTTATTTTCTTACAATCATGTAAGATACAAGTACATCTTACTGAATAGATACTAGTAGCATGTTAAAATAGAAGACACACTTTTCTAAGTAACATTACTATTTAGTTAAAAGTCTAAGGATTACTGAGGGAAAATAACAGCTATCACTAGGCCAAATCTCAAGGTGAGCCAAAAGGGAGTCTTTAGTCTTACTTCCATTCCCCCAGGAATCTCAACCTGTTCCTTTTATGCATAGAGGTCTCTTCTGCATACAAACTGACACTAAAATAACTGTCTGCCATTCACAACTTTCATTTATTTTCAATGCAATCTAGGTGTGAGAATTATTATTTTTGATTAAGGATGGTTTGACCAACTTACTAAATAATTTGCTTTTCTATCTATGTTTGCAGCATAGACAAACCCTTAAGCTCACTTAAATGAAGAACACATCTATCTGCAAAGTTGTACTGTTTTAACATAAGGAAAGTTTTGTTTTGGTTTTTTTGTGCTAATGGGAGAGTGTATATATTTGTTTCAGTAAATAAACCACACTTCCCCATCTAGTATTTGGGCACGTTTGAGGTGGTAGCATCCTTTCCCTAGCCTCTTCCACACACAAAGCAAGCACTGTTGCTGGTGGTACCAAAGTTTTGTTGAATGATTCTTGCTCTCAATAGGGTAAGAGCCTTGGTAAGAAAAACAGCTTTCTGCATTGCAAAAACAGAAGTAGTCCTCAGGAATGACAGGCAGTTTGGGGTGTCTTTCCTTGAAAGAAAGGACATAAAACTAAGATAAAAGTTTTAAACTTTTGCTTTTCTATCTGTAGTGCTGACAATGAAGCTTTTCCCATATTGGGTGAAAAGAAATGTGTTGGTGTACCACCAGATGTTGGGCTGCGTACGCCCTGGGGTAGGTAGGTGACTGGCCTAGGATGCGTCTTCCAGAAAATCTCCAAAGGGCATCCCGGGCCCAGGCCTGCCCAGCTGGGCCAACACAGGCCCACGCGTCTCTTTGGTCTTGCCTATCCCTGCCATGGGGCAGGGGCTGCCATGGCTGCCCATCATGGTGGGGGTGGGGTGCTGGGAGCAAGTCAGGGGTGGGGTCACCACCCACACATTTGTTGTTGGGCATGGGGGCAGTAGAATGGCTCTCTGCCCACCAAGAGTCACAGGCATGTCTGTACTGTGGTGCTCGGTGACTTGGGGAGTGGCAGCCGTGATTTTCCACCCCTGTTTTTCCCCATTGTTTTAGTCAGACTGCCCATTTTAAAAAATCGTTTCAGTCAAAACTATATCCTTAATACTGCCCACCTTTAATTAAGATTAATCGGGAATATATCTCACAAATCTGATCTATCTAAGAATAGCCATCAGTATAGCACAATGCCTTCCAATACAGCTTATCTGCTCTTTCTGTGTGTTTAGCTTTCAGGTTTGGTTGTGATTTAGATGGTAAGCCTGCAAAGGGAGTAAGCGGCTGTAAGAAACTCATACTATTTGAATGTTTACTGTCAAACTGAAACCAGTGTTTGAAAAGAGGGTCCCGAGAACAGGACACTACTATGCCTCCCGCATTGAGTCCTGTTCTCAGGACCCGCGCCACCTGTTCTCTACCTTTGACTCCCTCCTCAAGCCTCCCTGTCCTCCTCCTCCTTCTTCCCTTTCTGCTCAGGATCTCCAACCCTTCCACTTGCCCCCTTGATCCCATTCCTTCCCGCCACCTCACCTCCATTATTCCCACTGTCGCCCCCTCCTTCCTGCACATCATCAACCTCTCCCTCTCTACTGGCTCTTTCCCTTCTGCCTTCAAACATGCCAGTCTCTCCTATTCTCAAAATGTCCACTCTTGACCCCTCTGACCCTTCTAGCTATCGTCCTGTCTCACTCCTTCCTTTTGCTTCCAAGCTGCTTGAACGTGTTGTCTACTCCCACTGCCTTGACTTCCTATCCTCCAACTCCTCCCTTGACCCCCTCCAATCTGGCTTCCGCCCCCTTCATTCTACTGAAACTGCTCTCGCTAAGATCACCAATGATCTTCTGGTGGCTAAATCTAAACGTCTCTATTCCATTCTTGTCCTCCTTGATCTCTCTGCTGCCTTCGATACTGTTGACCACTCACTCTTGCTGGATTCCCTTCACTCCCTTGGCTTTTGTGGCTCTGTCCATAACTGGTTCTCCTCCTACCTCTCTGACCGCTCCTTTAATGTGTCTCTCTCCAACTCCGCCTCCTCCTCCTTCCCCCTCTCAGTTGGTGTTCCTCAAGGCTCTGTTCTTGGCCCTCTCCTCTTCTCGATCTATACCTCATCCTTAGGCAAACTCATTGCCTCCCATGGCTTCCAATACCACCTCTATGCTGATGACACTCAACTCTATCTCTCTACTCCCTCTCTCTCTCCCTCTGTTCAAGCTCGTCTCATCAACTGTCTCTCTGACATCTCTACCTGGATGTCTCAACGTCAACTCAAACTCAACATGGCTAAAACTGAACTCCTTATCTTCCCCCCTCATCCTTCCTCTCCTTCCTCACTGTCAATAACTATTGATGGAGTCACCATCCTGCCTGTCCCCCAAGCCCGTAGCCTAGGCTTCATCTTTGACTCAGCCCTTTCTTTTAAACCCTACATTGACTCTGTTGCTAAATCCTGTCGCTTCTCCCTCCATAACATTGCTAAGATTCGCCCTTTTCTCTCTGTCTCGTCTGCCAAAACTCTTGTTCATGCTCTGGTCATCTCTCGCCTCGATTACTGTAACCTCCTTCTCACTGGCCTTCCCCGGTCTCACCTTTCTCCCCTCATCTCTGTCCAAAACTCTGCTGCCAGGGTCATCTACCTCGCCAGTCGCTTCGACCATGTGCAGCCCCTCCTCTCTTCGCTTCACTGGCTTCCCCTTCCTGAACGAATCCTGCACAAGCTCCTAGTCTTCACCTATAAAGCTCTTCACAACCTTGCTCCCCCCTACCTCTCTGCACTTATCGCCCTCCATACTCCAGCCCGTGCACTTCGCTCCTCCTCTGTCCCTTCTCTCACCCTTCCACGCCTTCCCTGCTCCCCTAAGCGCCTTCGTCCCTTCTCACTTGCTGCCCCCCATGCCTGGAACTCCCTCCCTGTCCACATCCGCCTTGCCCCCTCCCTTCATACCTTCAAATCTCTCCTTAAAACTCACCTCTTTCGCTCTGCTCTGTCTGACTCTTTATCCTGCTGAGCCACTATTCCTATACCTACGATCGGTTTACCCTTATCCTTGCAACATGGACCTGCCTGCTGTCATTCTCATCGTAACCAAGCCAAGTACGTGCACCTGAGACCTCGCATCTTCATGAATGTTAGACCCCTTGTCTCTCCCTCTGTTCCCCTTCCTATGTCTCTCCCCCAGCTCCTGTCTCTCAGATTGTAAGCCCTAGGGGCAGGGACCGTGTCTATTTTATTACTTTGTAAAGTGCTAGATACACTGCTGGCACTATATAAATGTTTATTAATAATAATAATAATAATAATAATACTAATAATTAATAAAGAAATGGGAAGAACCTTGATTTTACATTCTATAGTACGCTGTCCAGAACCACTTAGCTTACATGGGTGATGTCACAATACCCAAGTGTAGGTTAGCACTTTCTCCTCACTAGTAAGAACATCCACAACCCAAGTTGTGATCTCCAGGTGTCCACTTACTCATGGAGATAATTGAGAAAACCACAGGTGGACTCCTGGATGTTACCAGGTTCCTGCAACTGGGGTTGCATTATTGTGAGATGCTTAGGTGTCATTTGCTTAATAAAGCTATGGATCTTCTTTGACCCAGTTTGTTGTGTCCTGTGACTTCTTCCTGTGGTGTCCCCACATATGGAAAATGTGATTTCTGAGCAGGTACGAGAAGGAGGCTAGGCCTGATGGCTTTACATATTTTTATTGGGAGAGTAGTCATGTGGCACTGCCCTAGCTCTGGGGGAGGACACTGCAACACTTTATAAAGGGAGGGCCAAGCTTTTTCTCTCTGTTCTGTGAGAGCTCTGCTTGTTAGGTTGCATTTACAGAACTGTGGTGCTTGCATGCAAAAAAATTCTCCATAGCCCTCATTTTATTACCAATACCTTTCCTTCCTCATACCCTACTGTAATAGAGTTACAAGGATTAGGTGACTAGCCCATTAAGAAATGGGCTTTATGCTGATGGAACATGTGACGTGCACCTGGGCTGGAACAGTGAAAAACCAAAATGGCTGCCAGTAGCAGGGGTTGTTGGAAACAGGTTGGAGCAAAGTGCGGACTGGCCTGACATTAAGAAGTTGCTGAGAGCTCAGGGGAACCCAAGGAGCTGAGAGTGCTAGTCAAAGGATCGCCACCCAGCAAAAACAACAAGAAACATCTCTGGACACTCAGTTGTGCCCGTTCTAAGTTAGAAAAGGGCTGGCTTGGCTGGGCTGGGTCGGGTTGACCAAAAGAGAATGGAACCCCAGGGGACCTACCTATTGTGTGGGATAAGCCCCATCAAAGTGTGAAATGGGACTGGCTGTGAGGGGCTGAAGGAGGCCAGTGTAAAAGCCTTTCCACCCAAGCCAACCCCAAAGGGATATTGGTGGTAGCAGTCTGAGCTAATTTCCCCCAAGAATGTGCTGATAAAAGGGCTGCTGCCACACCTATATTTTACCTTCTCCCTTTCCCTGCCCTTCTCCCCCCTGTACATTATATATAGATAGGTATTATCGATTAGATATAGACATATATTATAGACATATAGATTAGATTAGAATAGTTATATAGATAATTGATTAGGATAATAGTTTCCCTTTTCCCTTCCCCTGTCTCCCTTAGCTTTAGATAAATATTAGTTGTGTACATACAGGGAGAGATTAGATATTATACAGGTATTTACACTAGTCTGTTTTATTATATATATTAGGATTCTAGGACAGGCATATTGCATAAATATTTGCGCACGGGAATCAATATCGATACCAATAACGATACCAATAATAAATCTTCACTTGAAACAATACCTATACTAATAACGATAACGAAAATGACATTGTTGTTAATAACGATAATGAAAATGACATTTTTAATAACAAAAACAAAAAACAAAAACAACACGGGGGCCTGGTACACACCCCTAATATTAAGGTCTCCCCAGCTATGAAACAAACAGTGCTCTGAAGAATGTAAGAGAAACCCCAAACTCTGGGGCCTATTTGAGGGGGGCGCAAACATTCCTTCTCATCCCTGGAAACCAGCCGCTGCCATGTGCATGTAAAATTACCCAGGAACACTGATTTCCCCCCTTGCTCTTAAGAGAGCGGTTGTGCCAGCAACGCATCACCCTGTACTTCTAAGCAGCTATGGGGTTTAGGTCTCCCCTATGCTGCTCTCCAAACAGATCACCCTTGATTTGGCCACTTGTGATCGGCTGACACCTGGCTTCAAAGGAAGACATACTCTGCCCCAGAAGCAGTCATACTCTGCCCCAGTATGGTCATACTCTGCCCCAGAAGCAGCCCTAAGGTGCTAGCATTAGGCAAGCATCTCACTCTCACCTGTCCAGAGGGTGAAAAATCCCAGGAAACTCCACTCTGTAAAGCCTTAGGTGGTGGAGCAGAGGAGACATAATGCGCCCATTACACAGTAACCTGACAGCAGCTAGATAGTTGGTGAGTTATGCTTCTTGCTCATGATTGCTTTTTTGTTATCCTGTCCCTTGGCTTAAATCCAGGCCTGCTTGTTTATGGGTAGGTGGGTTGTTTCCTGTGTACTACTTAGTACAATGAGACAGAAGCTTGGCCTCATACAAAGTATAGGACAATGAGTTGGACTGTATTTTTCAGGAGAAAATATTTTCAACACTTATATAGAGTTGATAGCAATATTTATGAGAGAACAATCTTTTGGCTATCAGAAGAAAGAGATCATATTTGTTTGGAAGTCAATGAGAGACAAACACGGAGTATTATACTAATATTTTTTTACAGGGACAGCTATAACTATATTTTAAGGCTTGCATGGCATCCAGGTACCTAATTAATAAACTGAAAGTCTACCTCTAGGATTGTTGCTCCTATGGTGAAGCAACTTATATAGCCCTCCCTTCTCATGGATCTACTCCAAGGAACAACCTCGACCCAAGTTACAAAAGGAAGGTGTTATTCCCTGAAAATAAATACAAATTATTTGTACTTATGGAAACACTATTATCACTCCCTTCAACCAGTAGTTCCTGATGATCTTCCAATGTTCTGAGGCTCAAGATAAAACCTTACATAACACTACACTCTTCCTGACCTGAACATTTCAGATTCACAGGTCACTAACAAACACTTTATTGGGAATGGTCTACTTCTTAGGGGGAAAGCCACTGGATTGTTAGAGCAGAAAATAGCCATGAAATTGACTCTGAAAGACCTCCCTATGCAGAACGTATAAACAAAATCATGTTCCAAATGAATCTGATACTGTTCCATTTAGCTGCTATTGCTCTTCTCCACATATTCAGCCTGATTAAGTAACAATCTCGATTGTCAGACATCAAGAAAACCATGCAAATGTCAGTGGCTTCTGCTTCCCCTGATCAGATCAAATATGTGAAATGTTTAGAAAACAGTAAGTATGTAAAAAAAAAATCCTACCTGCACACATGTTCTTTTCAGTGGAATAATGTAAGCACAACAGAGGGGTTTTCTGTTAAACTGACAGACCCTCCCACCCCATATTCCACGCAGAATTCTGCAGCAAAAGGTATATCACAGTCACCCAATGCCACTGAAGCACAAGAGGAAGATGACTTAAACAAGCCTTCAGGGTAAAGTGCCACTGTTATACTGGAGGAACATGAGATATAGTACAGATGATTTGTACAACTACTAGCTCAGCATAAAATCATGCTCTTTAAAATATGACAATCATAACTTCACATTTTCTGATATTCTCATTTGCTAAAGGATGACAGACTACTGTGTATTTTGTTTGCTCCATATGAAAAATGTATAAGCACTCTTGAAAATGATTCTAAAAAATTCCAGGAACTCACCATCAACTTTCACCATAAAGCATTTTACCTATAAAATTTCTACCCAGTGGCATTAATGTATTAGTTCTTGGGCGCCAGGAAGCAAGACTCCCAGTAACAAGGGAAAAACTAACTTCAGCAATAAATTTCAAACTACATGGAGTGAATTAACCAAAGGAGACAGAAGTCAGAGCTTTGATTCACTAATCATTGCAGGAGAAACCATAGTGAAATGCATCTTCTCTTTTTTTTAAAATGTGACTGGTAAGAAAGTAGTGACAAAAAAAACCCCTTCCACCCGAACAGCTAGTGTTTCATGCAATATAGTCAAGTAGGTCAACTGACTATTATCAAAGGATTTTAAAATATGTAGCTATTATTTAATCTCCAAAACATGCTTCATAACTGAAAACATTCAGTCATTCTTCTGAAGTATTTCTGTCAAATGTATTGTGCAGTTTGGTCCCAACAATGTTTCACAGCAAGCATAGCTTATTGTTTTGCTTATATTTGCTACAATTATTCCGACAAACTTGACATATTGTATATCTTGACAGAAGATCACACAGGGATAGTTGCATTTATTGTTTACTTTCATAGCAGAAGCTATGGGAGAAGGGAAAATGTAGCAGGGTAAGGTCAGTGAAAAAGGTTGCATAACATCTAAAAACAAAGAAGGCTGAGCACTCGTAAAAATACTCCAAGTCCCAAATTAAAACGCCTCAGAATAAAAGACAAAAAACACACTTACAAAATTAAAGTATTGTGTAATTCTGTGATTTACCAACAGTAACCTGAGCACAATCATTTTCCTTTTGTTTATTTTTTAAAGAATAACATATCATTCAAAAAGACCTTCGGGAAGAACAATGGGCAGCAGCTGCAGCATTCTGCTTTTGATTTTCCAAAAGAGAAAAGGTGACCTGATTGAGAAATTCTGGTCAGCAGCAGTAACTATGACCCATCCTCTTTCAAGAGGACGTGGAAAGAAAGCATCATTCTCCTAATCACTGTCAGAGAACAGGGTCCAGCTGAGATGTACCTGGCCATATACTTTTCTGTCCTCTTTCAAAGAATTACAAGTAGACCTGACTAAGAAAAATCTGGGAGTTGGCTTTTTCCTTATGAGAGGAAGAGACTGCAAAAACTGGCAGAAGCTATTTGCAGACATATTGGTCTTTGGGGGTGGGGTGAGTACAAGATAGATAATGTGCAATCTATTATTAGCTTAACAAATAAATAGGTTTTGAGATATCTATGGGTCTCCTCTTCCACTGCTGACAGTTATTACTTAGAGCATAAGGGAGAGTATAAGGTAATCTGTTTTGAGTTTTTCACAGTTGTTTGAATTGATACGACAGAAGAGCATGAAATGCAAGATGATGTAGGTAATCCCCCCCCCCCTCCAATTTAGGTTAATTAGGACTGCAAATAAAATTGACACATTTTTGAGAATCACACTAATTTCAGCAAACCATGAAAACCAGAGTGTGGCAGAACAGTAAACAGACTGGTTGGCTGTTAATTTAGTCTTCAAAATTTAATTAACAGTTCCAATATACCAAAGAAAATTGTATTATAAAGTACCACATCAGGCACAGGTGAGCATTAGCATTCCTTTCTTTACTACTAGATTACAATGGCAAGAGGCTATCACACAGAGTGTAAAAAAAAAAAAAAGATGTTGATAAATAAGCTTAATGTGTTTAGCGCCTTCTGGATGAATATGATAACAGCTCTCGTTCCATGCACTAAATCAGTGCAGAGAATTATTACATAACAGGGATTTTGGGGCAGCAGCATGAAAATGTCCAGTTCAGGTGCTATGTAAAGACCTTGAATGATATCCTGATCCTATTAAAGTGAATAGCCGTTTAAGGGACCGAGGCGGGGAGGGGGGGGAATGTATCAGTAAAGAAAGGTTAATGCTGCTATAAATTTACCAAGAGTGGCATGAACTATATTGGAGCAACGGGGTGCACCTGGCTGACCTCAGGAATCAGCTGTACCTTGGGGCTAGGAAGGCCAAGTGACAGGGCTGCTCAAGAAGTAGCCGGGGGTGGGGGTTTGGCAAACTAACCAAGCAAGGCTGGTGGTTCTCATGGTGGGGTTCTGGCTTGGTGCTAGGGGCTTTAGGGAAGATCAACATGGGAAGCAGGGCTGCCTCGTAAAGAGGCCAGGCATATGAGGCTTGATGCACTCCCCCATTCCCGGGGAGATAAGTGGCATTGCAAGTACGTCTTGAGGTCAGATGTGGTCCTGAGAAACCTGAAGCTCTCCTATCCTTGCTCCATGAGCCACCACAGGGTGCCCAGTTGTGTCCCTCCTGCCCAAGACCTGCGTCTCAGGTGGAGGGGTGGGGGGTAGAGCGCGTGGAGGCCTGGTTAAGTCTAGTCATGGAAAGGGCAGGTACCTGTTAGCACAATAGGTCACCCTCATAGGCATACTGCAGTGTCTTTGCGAGACCCAAAACGGTTCACCTTTGGCTTGTGAAAAGGTCAATAAAGAGTGCTGCCTAGTAAACCCCAAAGTAGTCTCCATTTCTTCTTCCGTGGTGTGGTGACAAATAGATACAAGCTGGGTACAAATGTGTTTCCTTTGTATATTAGGAGTTTTTTCATGATAAACAATTCAATTTTTAATTAGCCAAAGGTTTTAAATCCTTTAAAGGATTTCTACAATGCTTTTTTCTTGTGTCTTTGTTTAACTGACTAGTACATTTTACAAATGTACTAGCATGCTTCTTGTAAACTTGTGAGTGCCTTATAAAGTCACCACATGAAAAAGAAGTAGGGGAAGTATAATAGTGATTAGAGAAATACTGCTCTTGAAGCTTTGATCTGAACAGAAACAAATCTATGGCCGGGCAATAGTGAGCCAATAATGCAGACCTCCTGTACTGGAGAATTTCACCACAATTGAGAAACACCAATACAAGCCCAATATTTGGCAATGGCAAGAAGTAAAATGTAGATTCTAAAACAAATGAGAAGCTGAGTGGAGATTACCACTTGGTATATTAGGGATGGGAGAACACGGTAGTTCGGAGTTCGGCCCGAACTCGGCCCGTTCGGATGACCGAACTCAAACCCAAATGCAAACATACCAAACAACCCGAACACCGAACGGCGAAATGGCCGAACAGTTCGGTCAGTTCGGATCACGTTCGGGTGACTTCGGGTGGCAAAAAAAGGTTCACTGGAAGGTCAAACATGACAGGGAGGTGTCAGTCACTGAGGAGCAGACTTCCAGGCACCAGGGGTGGAGAGGCTTGCAAGAAACGAAACTAATTATCTGCCTCCCCGCTTCCCAACACCTTCTGAGCTAGTCACTGTTCCTGAACAGCAGGCGTTGAGTAGGAT
>QEPC01006430.1:5780566-5807072 GCA_003113815.1 Sphenodon punctatus | reverse complement strand
CTGTGTACTTATTAGATAATCCATTTAGTTCATAGCATTTAGAATAGTTAATAGCAGTTAGATTTAGTGTAGATATATATATATAATATTAGATAAAAAAATAACTAAAAAAAACCCATATAAAAACAAAAAAACCAAATAAAAAACAAAAGAAAACCATATAAAACCCAATAAAAAACAAAAAAAATATAAAAAACAAAAAAACACCCATAACAACATTTCCCGAATGGCCGAACTGAACAACTGAATGGCCTAACCGAACGGCCTGTTCTGACGACCGAACCGAACAGCCGAACCCGAACTCGGCGAACTACCGAACCGAACGACTGAACCGAATGGCTGAAACGAACGCAGCCGAACCGAATGGCCGAACCCGAACCGCGATCTGTTCGCCCATCCCTATGGTATATGTGTACAAAAGTAAATCACGTGGCAATACAGATAGAAAAATCTTAGAGTTTTTCCTTTAAATAAGATATACAAAATCTCAGAAAAAGCATTCAAAATTTTTAAGTAATGGAATCAGAAGAAAAATGGGATCTCTCTCACCCTTTACTGTCCTATGCAATATCTTAACTTGTATTTGGCTGTCTGCTGTAAGCACCCTTTCCTTAAGCATGTCCTGTTTCTTCATGCTAAATTTTATGTACAATAATCTACATAATTTTCTATCTTCAACTCATTTTTCATTTACTTCAAAGTCCTTTCCCCATATTTAAACCAAGCAACTTCTAAAATGTTTTCTTTAGCATATAGCCTGAAGTAGATTTCAAATTTTCTATTAAACCTTCAATCAGTGAACTACTAAACTAACTAATATGGTTCTACAGTAAAGGGGTGGAGGAGGTGATCTTGTTTGTATAGTAACACTGATTCTTACCCAAAGGGCATGTGGATTTGTTAGTAACAACCTAAACACACAAAAGCCACGTATAATGTGCTGCATGATGAAAGTTACACTTTTACATCAAAAGGAATGGGTAAATTGAAGCAATCAGTATGTGTCAGGAATTTAAATGGAATAAATGTTCCGCTGTGGTAGTTAGACATTGATCAGATGCTCATTAATGCCAGTTATTAAAACTGCTCTTAGATAAGAAACGATCATAACCAGAGTTGCTTTTTCTACTAGATGAGCTTAAAGGACTCTTTGGGTGAAAACAGACATGACGCTAACTACCTTTTAACCACCCTTGGTGGTTATTTATGCTTGGGTATTTTCAGATGTTACAAGATCACAGTGAACCATGGTGAATACCCACCTGTGGTCACTGTGCCTCGAACATCTGTTTGGCGGCCGCCAGATGTTCACCACGGTCAATACCCACATGGGGTCATTTTCAACCACGCTTCCCGGGCTAGTCATGGGAATGTCCTGGGAAGCGTGGTGAAAGTGATCCCCGACGGGGACAAAAAAAAAATCACATCTGGTTGGGCGCCACGACCCGGGATCACCAGCGGGATCCCGGGCCGTGGCGATTTTGGCCAGACGCTGCAGCAGCATTGGCCCCGCCGCCCACCCGTCTCCCCAGAGGGAGGGCGGCGGGGAGCGTGGAGGGGGTGGGGCCGTGCGGCCGCACGTTGCACCACGTGGCCCTGCCCCCTCCCAGATTCCCCACCGGGATCCCCCGGGCACGTCTGATATGGCGTGACGGGGTCATCCCGGCGGGGGATGATTTGGTTGTTTTCGGTACAGGGCCAAGCAGCCCCGTAACGTCTGAAAACACTCCATGTTGCAGGGTGATTAGCATCATGTTACTTATATTACTTGTTCACCATTTACATTTTTCTACCTCCCTGGTTATTGGTAAAGTGACTAAACAAGTTCTAATGGCATTCTGAATTTTAAAGACAGTGACTATGCTCCTGATTCAAGGTTGAATGTGCATTACACATGCTCCATATGCACATATTGTGTAGTATGCACACACCATGCATACCCCAAGTGTGCACATTGTGCATGTGCAGTACAAGTGCATGCACGATGAGCATGCAGAGCTTGGATTGGGCCTATCTTAAGTTTTCAAAAATCTGTCAAGCTAGTTTAACTTAAATACCTGAAAAACTCTTTTATCAGTAGATGACATTAAAAACAGTCTTTACAACTGAGATCCTACAAAGAGATCTGTGTAAGTGGACTCTTAGGAGGAAATAATGAGCACAAGAGCAGATCAGGGTTTCCTGGCAGCTCAAACCTCTTTTGTGTTTGGGTGAGGCAGAGGTAAAGACAAAGCCCTGTTCATTCCTATCATGAGAACCATAGCCTCATGATATGACTCCAATGGGAGTATGCTAGGCAAAGACGACAAAGGTTGTGACTCTCGTCTGGTGCACTTGACCCATCCTAAGTTCCATGTCCACATTTACTAAATATTCTCTTAAAATTTGGGGGCACTTTTTGATATTCAGAATGATGTAATTTAAGGAACAAAAGAACATTTGTACTCTTGATCCATGCCATTCTGCAGCAAATTATAGCCCTTTCACTGTCTGTGAAGCATCAGGTAGTCCTGACTGCTGACTCCATGAAATATTTTCAAGTAGTTCACCATATTGCATAGGTTTAGCATACAAATTCCCTACTTTTTCAACTGAAAGTACATAGATCTTGTGCAAATGAGGCCCTTGAAACACCTAAGGTAATACCATTGTCAATACACTAAGAGCTGCTTTAACACTTCTATAAAATAGTTCTAAAGATAAAAATGTCTTTAATGTATTCAGTGACCTAACATAAATAACAGGATCACAAAATATATACCAAAATATATACTAAAAGGTTTTGCAAAGTGTTTCACTAATTTAAGTGATGTCAATAATGGGGAACAACTGGTATTTCATTACCATCATTTTATTGCTGACCTAAACTAGATACAGAAGTGGTGCAGGACTAAAGAGATAACAGCAGATGAGAATCCAGAAAGCAAGAAGTGTAGAGTATGGCACTTAGCTACTGGCTGTCATTTTACAAATTCGGAGTTGGCACCATGCGAGTGCTTCCCTTTCTGTCCAGCTGTTGTTTTCAACAAAAAATAAATGGCTGGGGGAAATGACATGGGCAAATTAGAGGATAAATTTCTAAAGCTCTACTTAGGAGTTACCTGACACATGCTGTTAATAAATATACCTTACCTTGAATAATGTTAAATCCTGGGCTGAAGACTCACATTGGTTGAGTCAAAGTTCAGCTAGTAAATGTCTTCACTACTAAAGATGTTTCAATAGATGGTGACGGGACTCCTTGAAAGATGTAAATGCAATGTCTCTTTTCTAAGTTAAAGAAATCAATGAAGGATGAACTAGCCAAGTCCAAGCTCAGAAAGCAAGTTAACTACCCCATTGCTAAGAGAGTCCATAAGTCAGTAGGTATCCTTTCAAGATTCCACGCAGCCCATGTAAGATATTATAAGAAAACAAAGGCAGTGGAGGGTAAAAAGAGTGGGTCAACTTCCAGCTGCTTCAGGTACTTTATCTCCCTTGCAAGACCTACCAAGTTTTCAAGATTTCAAAAATATTCTGTCTAAAATATACCAAATTAACAGTAAGGTTTGAAAAATAAAATCTTATTGCAATTAGAGATTTATATCCAAGTCAGCATTATTCCTCTATTTCTAGCAAGGAATTACTCAACAAGGAAGGAGCAGCACAGGAACTTTGATGACATGCAGTCATTAGGAAAGGCTGGCAAATATATCAATATTTGTTTAGAAATATAAATAATTGTCTCTTTCATCCACTCAATAGAAATCATTGTAATTTATCATATACACCATATATCAAGTATGGGCCACAGTAAAAAAAATTGTGTTGTAACAATACTTTATTCAAAATCTTCACAAATAGGCAGCAGATCTTGCCATTCTAAATCTGTTTTTTATTCCTGTATATTTTCATAACCTGTTTTCACTCTGATGGTTAAAATAAACTTTAAAAAAGGCATTGATGTATCTCAAAATAGTTCTGCCATTGGACTCCACTTTTTTGTGTATTACTGTGCTCCTCCTGTGGGAGGAGGGGACGGGGCCAGGTCTCCCTGAGGGCCAAGATTTCCGGGGTGGGGCGGGGCTGGGTGGGACCTAAAAGCAGCCTGGCCTCTGGCCTCCAGGACAGCTGCCGCTGTTCCATTACTGCCTGCCTTGCCTGCCTTTTTGAGACTATGGGGGTGGGGAGTCCTTGTATTGGGCATTCCCCCACCCTAGGGAGAAGACAGCTGCTGGACCCCCCTGGTACCATCTACCACCACTCCCCTGTGGGAGGAGAGGGGTGGGACCAGGCCTCCCCGAGGGCCAGGACATCCAAGGTGGGGCTGGGAGAGAGCTAAAAGCAGCCTGACCTCGTCACGCCGAAAGGCCGTGACCAAAGGGCCCTCTGGTGTGGCCCTTGGGTGGGGGGAGTAAGTAGTTGGGACGGGGGGTTATTTGTGGCCAAGGGCAGACTGGGCTGGGGGCTCAGTTGATAGGGTTGATGGCTGTGGATATATGACTGTTGGGGGAGGTCTGGTTAGGGGAGGTTATATTTTGGAGGGTGTGTGTGATAGGAGGTTTTATGTACCCTACCCCAGTGAGAGTGGGGAAGGGGATAATTAGGTTAGGTTGGAGAGGGTCACGTTCCCTGGTGAGGGGAGGGATTATTTATTTATTTATTTATTTATTTACCACCCCCTCAAGCCCATGGCATCTTGGGGCAGTTTACAACACCAATAAAAACAATTTAAAACATCAACACAATTTAAAAACATCTAAAGAACACCTAAAACCCCACCACCCCTCCCCCACAATTAACCCAACCCCCCTCCCCTCCTCTGAAGGCCTGGGAGAACAGCCAAGTCTTACAGGCTTGGCGGAAAGCCAACAGACGTACATGGGGGACCACCAAGAAGGTGTCCCCGACAGACCGAAGGGGCCACCCTGGGGCACGGAGGTTGAGCTGGTCCCTGAGGTATCTGGGGCCAAGACCATGTAGGGCTTTATAGGCCAAAAGCAATACCTTGAATCTGGCTTGGTACGTTATAGGCAGCCAGTGCAGCACGCGGAGCACAGGAGTAATATGCTCTTGTCAACTCGTCCCCATGAGGAGACAAGCCACCGCATTCTGCACTAGCTGCAACTTCTGAGCCAGCATCAAGGGAAGCCCCATGTAGAGTGTGTTACAGTAGTCCAGCCTCGAGGTGGTGAAGGCATGGATGAGGGTGGCCAGGTTGGGTCTGGAAATGTATGGATGCAGCCTCCGCACTAGATACAGCTGGCGGAAGGCAGCCTTCACCATCATCTCCACCTGCCGATCCAGGCGGAGTCCTGAGTCCAATAACAGCCCCAGATTCCAAACCTGTTGGACTACGGGAGGGCGCAACCCCTCTACAAGGGGAGCCAGCACCTCCCCCACCCTACCCACCGCCATCACCTCCATCTTATCAGGATTGAGTTTCAGTCTGCTCTGCCGTAATGATGCTGGATTAGAGGCAGTAGGCAGAGAGCGCGAGATGATGGCGGCTCCATCTGGTTCATCTTTGTGGGGGGAGTTTCAGGAAGTGATGCCGGCCGATGCAGTGGATGTCTTGGGGTCTGTGAGAGCCACTTGTTGTGAACTTGGTCCATACTCGTCCTGGTTGGTGAAAGCCTCCAGGGAGACTTTGGGGACAGTGCTGGCGAGGGTGGTTAACATGTCCTTGCAGCAGGGGAGGTTTTCGCCCAGCCTCAAGGAGGCTGTGGTGCACCCCCTGCTGAAGAAACCATCATTGGACGTGGATGTACTCGCCAGCTACTGACCTGTTTCTAACCTTCCCTTTTTAGGGAAGGTTATTGAACGGACAGTGGCGATCCAGCTCCAGGCGCATCTAGACAGCATTGGTTTCCTGGACCCTTTTCAATCTGGGTTCCGCCACGACTATGGCACTGAGACGGCGTTGGTGGCCTTGGTCAACGATCTCCACCGAGAGATGGATGCAGGACGTTCTACATTTCTTGTCCTGCTAGATCTCTCAGCTGCTTTTGATACCATGGACCATGGGTTGTTGTTGTTGAGGTGGCTGCGTGACCTGAGGGTGGGGCTGGACGGAACCATTCTTGAATGGTTCTGTTCTTTCCTCTCGGGGAGAAGCCAGCGGGTAGTGCTGGGAGCTGAAATATCTTGCCCCTGCGCTTTGTCCTGCGGCGTTCTGCAGGGTTCCATTCTGTCTCCATTATTATTTAATGTTTATATGCAGCCTTTGGGGGAGGTCGTGAGAGGGTTCGGGGTGCGTTGTCACCAATAGCTGATGATACTCAGCTGTACCTCTCTTTTTCAGCTGACCCAGACCCTGCCGTCTCGTTGCTATCCTAGTGTTTGAAGGCCGTGGTGGAATGGAATGGATGCAGGAGCCTCTGAATAGCATCAGTTTTCTTGATTCCTCACAGTTCAGTTTATGGTACTGAGACTGTACTTTGGTTGATGACCTCAGTCGGGAACTGGACCAGGGTTGATCAACCCTGTTGATTTTGTTAGATCTGTCAGCTGCTTTTGATACTGTTGTCCATGAGATGTTGGTGATTCGCTTGCGGGACCAAGCCATGGTGGGCAGAATTGTTCTCAAATAGTTCCGCTCATTGCTGGCTGGAAGAACTCATTGGGTGGTGCTCAGGGATAGTTCTTCATCTCCCCAGGATCTCTCATGTCGAGTCCCGCAAGATTCTATTCTGTCCCCTTTTCTGTTCGATGTGTATATGCAGTTATTACATGTACCTGGGGGGTCTGGACGGGACTGTTCTTGAATGGTTCCATTCATTCCTCTCGGGGAGAAGCCAGCGGGTAGTGTTAGGAGCTGAAACATCTTGCCCCCACACTTTACCCTGCAGCATTCCACAGGTTTCTATTCTGTCTCCATTGTTATTTAATGTATACATGCAGCCCTTGGGGGAGGTTGTGAGAGGGTTCGGGGTACAATGTCACCAATATGCTGATGATACTCAGCTTTCTCTCTCTTTTTCAACTGACCCAGACCCTGCTGTCTCGATGCTATCCCAGTGTTTGGAGGCCGTGGCAGAATGGATGTGGCAGAGCAGACTGAAGCTCAACCCCGATAAAACGGAGGTAATGTTGGTAGGGAGAGTGAGGGAGGTGTTGGCCCCCCTGATTGGGGGAGTTCGCCCTCCTATAGCCCAGCAGGTTCGGAGTTTGGGGGTGGTATTGGACACAGATCTCTGCCTGGAGCGACAGGTGGAGGTAGTGGCGAAGGCTGCCTTCCGCCAGTTGTATCTGGTATGGAGGCTGCGTCCGTACGTCTCTGGCCCGGACCTGGCCTCCTCGTCCATGCCACAGCCCAGGTAAAAGGCGGATGGGGGGGTTAACCCAGAGTGCTGCCCCAGTCGGGAGGGCTCCCGGAGGAGAGCTGCCTCCACCTTCAGCAATAGCCCTGGCTGCCGCCGGGCAGAAAGCAGTGCAGCAGCAGCCCGGACTTGCCCACAGGTACAGTTTAAAAAAACTGGGTGGGTGGGTGGTGTCTCCCCTTCCACACGCACAGCCTGGGAGGGGGAGGTGGGAGGTTTGGCGGAGGTTAATTGATTTCAATGGGGACACTTCCCCATTGAAATCAATGAAAAAAAAACAGTACTGGTAAACCGGTTCTACCGGTAAAACTGATTTTTTTGAAACCGGGAACCGGTAAAACCGATACCCGTTTTTTTTTAGTTTGGTCCCACCCCTACCCTGTACCATCAGGGGGGAGTGGGGGGACTATCACTTCAGTACAAGGCAAGCAAACATTTTAAAGCTTGACAAAGTGATTTCAAACCTACAAGAACTTGCAATCTGCCGACATATGAACAGTAGTTGCTTTAATTCACTTTCCCTCCTCCAAGCCCCGACCGCACCCTCAGGGGGAAAGTTGGAACACTGATATAAACAAAAGCAACAAACACCAGTCACCTTGCTTGCTTGAGTTGCTTTTCAACACACCACCTGCTCTGGCACCAGCAGTCGCCTCTCCCCTCCTGACTCCAGCCTGCCTCGGCTGTACAGGGTGGATGGGGCAGCACTCACTTCAACTTCAGAAGGTTGCTACCTTGTAAACAAAGTTCATTGAGGTGGCTCCGAACATTCTCACAACTGTCTGGCCGGGCTGATTTTAAAAAGTTTTTTTAAATTTTTTATTAAAGAAACTAGTAGGGCTTACCCCAGGACAAATCTCTCACCTCTCTTTTTCTGCAGACCCAGACCCGGCAGTCTCAATGCTTACCTGGCAGCTATGGGGGACTGGATGAGGGCAAATTGTTTGAAGTTGAATCCCGACAAGACAGAGGTGATGCTGGTGGGTAGGGTTGGGGGTGGTGGCTCCTGTCATTGATGGGGTTTTCCCCCCTTTGGTCACACAGGTCTGTAGTCTGGGGGTGCTCCTCGATCCACAGTTCTGCCTGGAACTCCAGGTGGAAGCTGTGGCAAGGGGAACATTTCGCCAATTACATCTGGTACAACGACTGCAGCTGTATATTTTGGACTCGGATCTGACCACCATCATCCATTCCTTTATTACCTCTCAATTGGACTACTGTAATGCAGTCTACATGGGGACAGTCCAAAGGTTGCAGCTGGTGCAGAATATGGCGGCCCGTCTCTTAACAGGGACGTGTCACCACGAGCACATTACACTAATGCTCAATTTTCTGAACTGGCTGCCTAATTATCTTCTGGACCAAATTCAAGGTGTTGGTAATGACCTACAAAGCCCTAAATTGCCTGGGCCCATCTTACCTGTGGGTCTGCCTCAGGCCCCGGATTGTGTTGCGGCCCCTGCGGTCAGCCAGGGACACCCGACTCAAAGTCTTCCAGGTTTCCCGGGTGGCGACGATGAGGAGGACGTTCTTGGTAGCTGCTCCCAGGCGGTGAAATTCCCTCCCAACGGAGGCCTGCTTGGCCCTGGACCTCCCCTCTTTCCAAAGACAGTGTAAGACCTGGCTGTTCCGCCAGGCCTTTGGAGAGGGGGATGGGTAGGGTGAGTTGGGGAGGGGGTTCTGCTTTTTTTGTATATTTTGTATATTTTTAATGAATTTTAAATTGTATATTTTGTGTTTGTTTTATTATTAATAATTATTATTATGTATTTTGTAAGCCGCCTTGAGCTGCTCTGAGAGCAGGAGGGTGCAGAATAGAAATATAATGAAATAAATAAATAAATAAATCTGTTGTCCCAAAGTGACCATGTAGCTGCCTTCTGTTTATTTTACTTCTACATAGTTCAGAAACTCAAAGGATGGTTTCCATCCTCTTCCAGTCAACATATTAATTTACAGCTGTGCAGAATGAGTACAAGCGGGTTTAAAATTCTGCCAAATGAGAATGGGAGTGTTTACACCCCTTATGCATTCCTTTGGTAAAAGTACAAGCAAATCCAAAGGGTTCAGGACAAACAACAGTCGGGATTTCCATGTTAGTTATTTTTCATCTTTTTGAAACTGCTATGTAGTTTGGTATCAGTGAATCAGTGAATGTTGAATGTTAGTGAACGTTCTACCCTGTATTTTTAAAGGGGTTTATTAGGGTATTTTATTTGTGTGTTTTATGTTGTAAGCTGCCCCGAGATGCCATGGGCATGAGGGGGCGGCTAATAAATGTTTATAATAAAAAATTAATTAATTAATTAATAAATTCCCACTATTTACTTTTTTTTAATTGTAGCAGGGTGGCTAGGGAGCTCCCTACTCCAGTGGTAAGAACAGGTGAGAATGTGGCAAGAGGCCCCTTTAAGACAGGCTGGCAAGGTCAGCTGAGGGTGCGACCAAGGTATTAATCAGGATGAGGGGGCTGCGGGGTGGTTGGAGGGAGCCAACTTCTTCAGGTGCCGGTGGAGATGATGAACACGGACCGGCAAGCTGGTGAGAGCAGTGAGGCCACTAGCAGAGAGGAGCCAGTAGGAGATGAGGAGCAGGCTGGCCAAGAGTCTTCTGAGGAAAAGCAGGAGCCTTGGCCAGGAGGGCTGGAGCTGAGCCAGCTGCTTAGGAAGGCTGACTCGATTCCCCTCCTCAGAAACCCTACCCCTAAAATCCCCCCCAAAATATTTCCTAACCCCTTCCCCCAACTGTACACCCCCCCAACCAACCCCAGTCCCTATCATCACCTGCCAAATGCCTTGCCAAACAAAAATAAGGTTGCACCACCTCCAGAAGATGCTCAGACTTGGGCTCAAGCAAACATCCAGGGGGAGTTCCACAGCACTGGGGCAGTGACTGAGAACACCCCCTGTGCACCCCTGTTCCAGACAAGAGTTACAGGTAGAATCCGCAGGAGGGCGCTCCCAGAAGACAGCAGGGACCGCAGGAGAGTATGGTAGGACAGGCGATCTTTCAGATATGTCGGGCCCAGTCTGTTTAGGGCTTTAAAAGTCAAAAACAACAACATGAATTGTGCCTGGAACTCTATAGGCAGCCAATGCAGATTCCAGAGCACTGGTGTAATGTGTTCCCGGTAACCCATCCCTGAAAGGAGCCGGGCCGCCACATTCTTCACCAGCTGCAGTTTCTGAATAGTCATCATGGACAGCCCAACATTGAGTACCCTGCAATAGTTTAGCATCAAAGTGATGAAAGCAAGTGGTGATGAGGTCCAAATCAGAAAGAAAGGGCCACAGCCTTCTCACCAGTGTAGTTGGTGGAAAGTGCTCCTGGCTACAGTTGCAACCTGATGTTCCAGGCATAGCATGGGGTTCAGATTAAGCACTCCAAAGCTGCGAACCTGAGTGACCAGAGGAAGCAGGCCCCATCAGTAGCAGGAGTCCCAATCCCCTCCAAATCACAGGGCTGGCCTACCATCATCACCTCAGTCTTGTCAGGATTCAGTCTCAATCAGCTCACCCTCATCCAGTCCCCAGCTGTAGCTGGGGTAAGCACTGAGACTACAGGACCTGGGTTGGATGAAAAAGAGAGGTATAGCTGAGTGTCATCAGCATACTGATAATACTTCATGCCAAACCTCCGGATGACCTCACCCAGAGACTTCATATACACATTGAACAGGAGGGAAGACAAGATGGAACCCTGTGGGACCCCACAGGGGGATGATGATGAGTCACCCATCACCACCCGTTGAGATCTGCCCAACAAGAATCAATGGAACCAATCAAGAACAGTCCCACGCACCTCCACCAGGTTCCGCAGTCATGTCAACACCACCTCATGATCAACAGTGTCAAAGGCCACTGAAAGATCTAACAGGATCAAGAGGGTACAATTCCCCTTACCAATCTCCACATGCAGATCATCAGCCAAGTCAACAATTGCATGATGGGCCCTCCCCTGTGAGTGGATGCTTCCATTTGTACTGATTTCCAGCAATGTATTGGAAGAAATAAAATAATGTTTTATTTGTATTTTGTTCATTACTTCAGAAGGGTTCCTTCTGAAAATTTCAGAAATAGATTTTGTTCCATCTGTTTGATCAGTAATGCAAGATAATTGGACCTCTTTTTATGCAGTTTAACTGTACAACTTTATTCTCACACTCTGGGATGGTGCAGTTTTGAATAGTTTTGCTAGCACACAGAATGAAAACTTTAATGTAGAATGATCTCTGTTGCCCCTTGAACATCAACAACCGCCAAACACAGCACCACCTCTAACAGGAGAGAGACCTTTTGAACTCACTTGGAATTTGAAAGACTACTTTAAAGAGGTCAGATATTCTGAACACATACAGATGAAGAATGTGGTTTACTTAGGAAATGTAGCTATATGAAACCTCAAAAATCAATACCTTTATCATCTCAAATTAAAAGCACCATCTACGGTATTATTTTTTAGAGAGAGAGAGAGAGAGAGACACACACACACACCAACAAACCATTAGGCTAGATTTTTTGGTTGCATATCTATTTTGGTGACACCAAGGAAAGTAGGTACAAAATATTTCGTGTTTAACAAAATTTCACAACTTTATTGATATAATGATCATCTACAGATGTCAAAATACAAATCTCAGGGCTAGAACCTGCCCTGACTTTTGGGAGAACATCCCAAAACATCCTGCCAACCCATGAGATTGAGCGCTCAACCTTCCATCCTCAAGTAATGCTCACAACCTGATATTGTATGTGACCTCATCATACCTAATAGCACAGGGAATGGAAACCAGCACCTTTTGGCTCTGTAGCTGTAGATGGAACCGGTCTCCCCTAGGAGCGCAAAAGACCCAGCCATGAATCTCAGGGGTGTTCAAGCATTGCATAGTGCAGCCTTCCTGCTTTGCCTCATAGCTATTCTTATCCTTGCATTGGGTCCCAAAATTGGTTGCAACAATGGTATCTAATATTGGCACTGACGTGAGAAAATAGTAAGCCACCCTCTGCTGCAAGCTACAAGACCCTACTCTGGGCCAATCAAGGGTGGAGGAAAAATCCCCAAGTCTATCCCAGCTTGCTGAGACCCAATGGTTCAAAGAGATCTACAGTCCACTGACATGAATGGGAATCCTTCTATTGGCATTAATGGGCTTTGGATCAAACCCCAGGTCATGGACATGCTAATAAGAAACAGAACAAAGATGATAGTATTGTACTTACAATTATCACAGTCATATCAATATTGCAATTCTCTGTAGGCCAGTTTCTATTTTAACAAGACATCTCCAAAGTAATTTGAAATCCAAATGGAAAAGTGAAAAGTATTTCCACCCCATAAAGCAAGGAGATGCTTTAAAGACTTGAGTCAGGTCCTTTCATTCCATAAACTACTTCTATTCTAAATTAGAAGGAAAGGGTTTTGACAGCTAATAATAAAACTTAGATGCTTGAGAATGCCACGTTAATAAGACTTGAATTTGATGGATGAATCCCCTTGACCTTACAATACACCTTTGATATTCTGGAGATGTCATAAACAGCACAATGACTCTTTTTCTTTGCTCATGAGGTGCCAGGTTTACAACAGTAAAGAGCCATTTATAATAGTAAACATGAATATAAAAGATTGTGCTGCACTGTTCCTGATGCAGAAGGAAGGAGGACTAATGCAGGTACATTGACATTTATTAAGACTCTGTGGTATTGCTGAATTACATTTTTATTTCTGAAATCATAGTAGAATTCAAGTCACTGAGAAGAGAATCAACAACTTTATTCTCCTAAAGGATTTCTTCAAATATACATCAACAAGCATGAGTTCTAGTCAGTCTAGCTATATGTCAACAAAGCAGTAACAATTACTAATAGAAAATTCGAATAAGCTGTATGTTGTTTAATAATTTTCTGAAACATATTTTAAAATAACTCAAAATAAGAACCATGACACTGTTACCAGACTTTTGGTCAAAGTTTTGGTCAGTTATTTTTAAACAGCAATATCTATATACCTGTATCAAACCTTCACCTTTCCCCCACTCTTCACAGTGGACAGTAGATGGCTTTAGCTCTAGGCAGAAACAACAGGATTCACCAAGAGTGTTCACCATCCAGAACAGATCCTATGCATTGCTGACCACTTACAATGACCATCTATTCTTTATATTGTTTACCTGGGGTGCAAGAAGGTGGTGGTGCTGGTTAACAAACACTGGGTCAATTGGTTCTCTATTTCACGCTGACAGATCACCTTGTAGCACGCTGCAGTGCAACCTTGTTATGATGCAATATTTGGAGCCAGACCCTGTACCACACTAAAAACAAAATAACTTCCTAACAAGGATGCCCAAAGGGAACCCTCTACTGGTAGGGAAGTTGTAGGGGACTGTGAGGAGTAAAGGTCAAAACAAGAATAAAAAATCATCTTGCTGAGCATCTTGTGAGACTAGAGAATCAGGGTTGAGATCTCGACCCCAATTCAAATCTCCGTGAGCTTTTTCACTCCCCCCTCCCCAAACATGTCTGGCTCCAATCTGCAACTCGCAGCCCAGGCTGGTCTCCCAGCCCAGAAAAATTAAAGGGGGGAGTGAAAGAGGAAGAAGGAAGTCATGCTGCCCCCTCAACAACCCTTTTACCTTGTCTGGGGCTGGCAGCTCAGGGGATAGAGCCCAGGACTATGAGGAGTCTCTGTGGGGAAAGCCAATAAAGAATTATCAGGAATTGGAGGGGGGAGAGCCAGTAGGGAGGGGGCAGATTTATCAGACATGTTCAGCATTCTAAAGGCTAGCAGAAGTCAGCAGCCAATAGAATGCTGAAGAGCTGGTCTGAGCCCGCCTCTTCCCTTCAAACCCCTCCCTCACCCCCAATCCCATCTGGAAATATGGGAGAGGGGAGTGTTTTTCCAGATGGGAGGGGGAGAGCTGAAGGGAAGAGGCAGGCTTAGCCCAACTCTCCAGCGTTCAATTATTGACTGATGACTGCTGCTGGCCAATAGAATGCTGAAGGTGTCTGATGAGTCTGCCCCCTCCCTCCTGCTTCCCCTTCCCATTCCTGATAATTTTTTCACGGCAGCTTCAAACAGAATCCTGAGCTGCCTGGCCCAAACAAGGTAAGGGAGCTGGGGCGGGGACAGCGTGGCTTCCGCTTCCTCTTCCCCCTCTCCCCCCACATCAGCACCAGGTATTCTGTTTTTTGAGATTCTCATGTTTCTCTGCGAGAATCCAGCTGATTCTCATTTGCAAGAATGAGATGAAAATTGCTATTTTCATCAAGAAATACAAGAATCAAGTTTTAGCCCTAGTGAGGAGCTTTATGGGATACGCCCAGGCTTCCTCTATCCAATGGGGAGGGGCAGCTGCATCTTTTATTCCTACTGTGGCAGCCACTGCCCTGCTCTACCTTCACTCTCTGGTGTGCTAGTGACTCTTGACTCTTGCACCCTCCCCTCCCCTAGAACCTCAGCTGGGCTGAGCAGGAAGCTACTCCCTGAAATCAGGGGGAACCAGGGTGGGTTCAGGGAGGAAGAGCAGCAGGGAGCGAAGCCGGCAACAGCCGTTTGCAACCCTAACGTGTGTGTGTGTGTGTGTGTGTGTGTGTGTGTGTGTGTGTGTGTGAGAGAGAGAGAGAGACATAGCATGGGCAGTGGAGCTGCAGCAGAATGCCAATGCACTGCGTATAGCATTTGTGATGGAACACAGTGGGAGCCTGGCGTACACCGCATTATAGATGAATTTGTGGTAGCATGATACACGGGATAACAAGGTTGCGCTGTATTTTTTTTTTTTACTATATTTAAAATACTTGATGTGCTGCTTTATATTGAATCCCATAAGCAAGGTTTTATTCTTCTGTTATTAGCACATTCCCTGTATATATGAAGAAAAAAGAGTTGAGGCACACTTCTAAACAGCTATGTCATTAAAGACACAAGATGAGATATTAATTAGATGGAAAAGATTTTCTCTCCATTCACATTCCCCATTCACTCTCACCTTTGTAAACTACTGCAGCGAAAGCTGATTAACTAGCTAGTAAAGGACCTGGTAAAGGTAAGATATCTGTACCTCCATTTCCAATGCTACTCTTGAGGCTACTCATGTTGCTGTACCAGGTTTAGAAGTTCATGTAGACTTAAGAAAAAAATAGATTGACTTTCTTTAAAAATATTAGAACTAGAGAGAAAATTAGAAATAGCTGGAAAAACCGATGACATTCAATAAAGACAAAGTTGCAAACACTAAGGACAATAAGTAAGCATGGGAATCTTAATTAAAGAAACATGTTCATTTGTAGGACAATGGAAGAACTAGAAAATCTTTCCAAGATCACTATATTTTTATAGTGTGTTTTTTATAGTGTGATTTACTAAAGTGTTCCGGGTGTGGGGTATTGAGGAGACATATCTCTGTGCATAGTAATTAAATTCTCTTAGTGTCATTAACCCACCACTACAAATACAATTTTTAATGTAAAAAAATATAAAAATAATAATAATAAGGATACTGAATTTACGGTGAATGAGGTGGCTGGGTTAAATGATACTGAGAGCTGATGGTGTGGACTGCCAAGGGCTGGTGGTTCTTGGAAAAGGGCCTAGTGCTAACAACTATGATTCTCTTTTCAACTGGCTTCCAGTTGAAAAATGAATAAACCCTGCTTACGAAGCTAGGGTGAATGGGGTAACCTCTTCCATCCACTTTAACAAGGAGTACAAAAACTGAGCATACTTATACAAGACATTTGCGTAGCAAGCTACTGTCCCTCAGCCCTCCTTCCCCCACTCTCTAAGAAGGTCCATATATTTTCTGATGTATCAAAGACCATCAAAAATTTAAAAAAGAGAAATGTATGTTCTTATGAGTATATTGTCTTTTCTAAGGCTTCCGTTTTCTAAACAAACTACCAAAATATAGATGGACTGAGTTATATTTTTGCTCTATTTATTTAATTTAATTTATTTATTTAAATCAATGTTATATCCTGCCCCTCCTGCCAAGGCAGCTCGGGGCAGCTTACAATACCTAAAACATACTTATAAAATACTATAATATAAATACAAAGATAAATATCAATATAAAACAACAAAAGTATAATACAATATAAAATAGTAATACAACCAAAGGAGATAGCAGGAAAAAAATAGAAATAAGGTTTAAAATAAATCAACATACATAAATACCCACCCTAACCCTCACCTTACCATCCTACCCATCTCCCTCGTTGAAAGCCTGACGGAATAGTCAAGTCTTGCAGAATTGTTGAAAGGAGGCCACCTGGGCCTCTGCTGGGAGGGAGTTCCACAGCCCTGGTGCGGTTACCGAGAATGCCCTCTCCATAGTTCCCGTGCCCCCCCCCCGAGACACCCGGGGGACTTCAAGAAAGATGCTCCCGGCCAACTGCAGGGGTCAATCTGGAACCCAGAGGATGAGGCAATCCCACAGGTAACTTGGACCTAGGCCATCTAGGGCTTTAAAGGTAAAGGTATATTGGCATTATAAAACTGAAAATAAGTCAATCTATAGCTGAATCAAAGGGGGGAAATGTGATATTTGGGCCTGAGCAACAGAGGGTGATTTCAGACATGACGGGAGCCCAGTTCACCACAGTGGATTCCCGGTGGGGGTGAACTGAACAACCACCCCCTGGGTGAATAAAAGCCCCTAACAGACGTGACGGGACTGGGACCACGGCAGGGAATTGGGCTGGCAGATCACGGGCCAGGGCAGTGCAGCAGACGTGACACCAATTCCCGGCCACGGTCAAACACCCAGAAACCACTGGGCAGGGGCGGGACACAGACATGGCTGCCTGAGGGCAAACGAAACCAAAAGGCGCACAAGGGAATGCCCACACAAGGGAAACAGGAAGGGAGGGGAGAGAGGGAGAAGAGCCGGACAGGTACCACACACAACAGGCACACAGACAGTGGGGCCGAAGTGGAATACACAGCACAAGAACACACCCGGGCGCGCGCGCGCGCGCGCGCGCACGCACGCACGCACGCACGCACAGAAGGGAAAGGGAACATGGGCGCCCGGACAACACACAAGGCACAATGGGCAAAAGGGGGGGGGAACAGGGAAGGGAGGGTGAACTGCAAAGGGGCAGAACTGTCCACACGGGCACCCCCACAGCAACACAGGCAGCCCCAGAATGGGGGGCCCCAGGAGCTCTGGACCAAGGCACAGTGGGGGCCCACAATGCACAGCGAGCCGGCCAGGAACAGTCCAGGAGGCACACGTAGACCCCACACCTGGAGAGGGGCCACTGGAGGGCAGGCAGGAGAGCTGGTGCAGCGCTGCAGGTCCAAGGATGTGCACGCACACCCAGAGGAAGGAGCGAGGGGCAGTCCGGGGGCCCCAGAACCCTGAGGTCACACAGGCACCCAAGGAGGGGGCAGGGCAGCAGGTGGCAGTGCTGGCAGGTGGTGACAGTCCTCTGGACACAGGCGGGCCAGCGAGGCCATGCAGAGCGCTGGACCTAGGCACCAGGGAAGGCAACCATGGAGGGGAACCCCAGGTGTGGAGGCAGACTGGAGGAGGGGCCCAGAGGGGGCCCAGAGCCACAGGCAGGGACAGCAGCACCCCGGGAAGCAGGCAGCACAGCAGCATGGCAGAGACATCAGGGAGGAAGCAGTCAGCAGAGACCGGCCCCCAGGCAGGGACGGGAGTCCACATGGGGGCAGGCAACCAGGGGTCCGGGAGGCACACTGGGACTCACAGCCAGCTGCTGGGGGCCACCCCGGGGCCAGGGGCTGGGTGCCCCACCCGAAGAACCAGGTGGGGCCAATGGATCATGCCCCGGCGGTACCCCAACAAGGACATGTGGTGGGCGAGGTAGTAGGCCTCGAAGGGATCCTGCATGGACAGCCCCAACTGCACATCCGAACGGGAACACACGCCTGACAGCACCGACAGCTCCACCGCGGTAGGCTCTGACACACAGCAGTCAGCAGCAGAGGGCCACGGAAGCTGTCCCAGCTCCAACAGCTGGTGGTACACCACCCCACAGGAACGCTGGTACCCACGGGCCCCATGAACACAGCCAAAGTAGGACACGGCCAAGGCAGGGCCCCCCTCTGCAAGGCAGATCGTGTAGGCAGCCAGGCTGCACAAAGACACCGCAGACACGGTCTCAGTCATGGACCAGGCCACATGAGAGCACCTCATCTCCAGGATGTGCCCATCGGGGAAGGGAACCAGCCCCAGAGTCTTCGCATGCAGCCGGCAATCACGAGTGCTCGCCTCATAACCGAAGTAGCAAAGGTCAGAGCTCAGGCTCAAATAAGCACCCAAATGGCTGTCCGGGCATCCCAGGAGCAGCAGCTCGGCCGGTGTATGCCACAGATCACACAGGGACATGGTCTCGTGGAAGGTCCAGCTATGGGGGGCCCCATGGGGGGAGGGAAGCGGGATCCCAGTGGATGCACAACCAGCCATAGTCCAGCTAGACAGGGAGAATAACACCACGGACAGGGGGGGCACACATACCCTCCAGGGCTGGGGGGGCTTCCGAGGGGTCCCAAGGACAGGACAGGCAGCCACGGGCCGCAACATTGTAGCACAACGGAGCGAGGCATGGGGTGCGAACCTGGCACAGCTGCAGAAAACAATTGCACACACAGAACGGCTAATCAGGCCGGCAAGGACACGGTGTTGCAAATGGGGGGGGGGCGGTGATGGCTGATGGCATGCAGCTGCACAAGGAGCGCACAGCCCCACGCTCCCATGGAGGCATGCGGCCCCATGCACCGGCAGCAGGTGCACCCAACCGCATGCCCATGGACACCAGCACTGCATTGGGGGCCCCCCTGTTCCCCTCCCCTTGCTTTCCCTTACCCGTTTCCGGGGTGCCTTCTCCCCTGGTTCAGCTGCTGTCCCCGGGGCGTCCTGTCCCGGCTGCAGCGGGTGTTGTCCCTCCACCTCCTCCATCCTCAGCATGACCCCCNCCACTGCCTCCTCCTCCTCCACCCTCGCTTTCTTTCCCACCGCTCTCTTCCGCCTCCCTCCTCACTCCATCCCGCCACACTTCCCTGCTTCAGGTTTCCCTTTAAATCTCCCTCCGGTGGCTGCGTTGTTGCTGGTTGCCTGGCAGCGATGCTGCATGCTTTTACCCATCTGGGGATCGTTTTCTTTGGTTCCGGCCGGTGATTGCCATCCAGATGTTACTTTTTGTTGTTTCCTGGTGGGAATCTCTTTGACCACGCTTCCGGAGATTGTCCGGGGGGGAGCCCTGGAAGCGTGGTTGAAATTGACCCGATGTGGGTATTGGCCGTGGTGAACATCTGGTGGCCGCTGAACAGACGTTCAGGGCGCTTTGGCCCCGCCGCGGGATTGAGCATGGTTCACTGTGGTTGAGCATGATCTCATAACATCTGAAAATACCCAGAGTCTAATAAAGTCAACAGAAAGAATCCAGTTGGCATCAATGGGTTTGGGAATCAGCCCTTTTGCTTCTGGCACACTGGTTTTACAATAGAGTCCTTTATCTACAAGACTACAAAAATACAGATACTTTTATTGAAGAACAATTTTAGTTTCCAAATCTTACTGAGGAGTTGTGTTTCAAGTCATCCCAACAAGCAATTTGGCCATTTGGAAATTTTTTCCAAAGTACTCTACTCCTGATTCAAAGCATGCATGCATACCAAAACTGGAACTGTGCTTAACTAAGTTAAACACGTGCACCTGCATCTTCTCAAACTCATGAATGTATCATTTTCTTTCCTGTTGTTCACCTCTCCATCATCTCCCTCTTCCTTGTATCTTAGATTGTAAGTTCTTTGTGGTAATTACTTTGTGGTAATTACTGACTGTACAATGCCAGGTACATCATCAGCGCTATATAAATAAAATATAATAAATAAAATAAAATAATAATAATAATAATAATAATAATAATAATAATAATAATAATACAGGGGGTCCCAGGAAAAGTCCACTACCTCCCAACCCTGCTGCCACACTGGCAGCCAATGCAGCTCCACTTCTCTCTCTTTTGGTCGTGGCAGGGGTTGGGGTTTTTTGGGGGGAGGGGGAGAGGACTTTCCCTGGGTCCCCTGTGTGGGTGGACCTTGGATCGGGCCATAAATGTGTAAATTGGTGTTTCAGAAAGGGAGGCAAAATAAAGCTGTAGCACTTATTGGTATGAAATTGAACACTGTCAATCTAGCAAGTGCATAATTGTACCTGTGAAGTGCCTGCTAATCCATGCCATGTGCTTCTCACTTCTATTGTTATCTCATGGGTGAAATCTTGACAACATCAAAATCAATAGTAAGAATTCCTCTTAACTTCAGTGAAGCTAAGATTTCAACCTTCCTCTCTAGGACAAATACTGGTTTGACTCAAACTCCTTTAATTCAATGGTATCAATTGTTGACTTTGTAAACTGTAGGGAGACATTGGCCCAGGTTCATTACTGTGTTGTTCCATTTTTTGAAATACAAAATGTTATAATGGAATGTTACAAAACAGCATGTAAATCTCTGGCACTAAATCAAAAATATATACTTTTTGTTGTGGTTCCAGATAGGAACAGGTGGATTTCCACTGTTCCCTGAAAAACAGGAGCTACAGAATTTAAGAATAGAACCATTTTATACTAAGGTGGCCAAGCATACAGAATTCTTTGCATGCTGGATATACTTTGCTTCCTCAATTAAAGAAACAAGATTTTTAAAATATATTTTAAATGTACCTATACATTCTCCCCATAAACAGAGCAAATACAAAAATCATTTGACAATGTTACAGTAATTAGGTGGAGGTTGAAACACAAACAGACTAAGATTTCATTAACTAGCACTGTTAGGAAGAGATTTTAGTTTCCTAATCAAGTGCGGTCCTGCATGGATAGCAATGATAATATTTTTTTCTAACTTGGCTTGAGTCATAACCATGACACTCAATTTAATCTTCTAAAACAAGAAAACTGTAGCACCCAAGGATATTATCAGTACAAGGCTTATTTTCTTGTGTATCGTAATTACTCAGAGACTGATATTTTTCTCCTGTATATTTATAATTTAGAATTGAATCTGGCTCTGGAAGTATTTTCATCCATTATAAACAAAGTGAAGAATACAGTATTAAAAACTGCCCTCAAGGGAAAAATGCCTTCTGTACAGCACCCTGAACTCATCCATTTTCTATAATGGTCACAGTGAAATGAATACTTAAAGTAATAGGTTTTAAAATGTTTTCTGAAATAAAGTGGTACCACTCCAAAACAATTTTTTCCCCTAGTGCAATTCTTTTAAGAAACAGGAAAGCAAAAATAATTCAATGTGTAATTCCACTTACATTGGAGCTTAAATATTGACTTAAGAAAGACTGGCTTATGTAGTTCAGGGCTGTGGAAGTATTACATGCAGTGTGTTTTGCTGTAGGCTCGCATTATAGTTTGCAAATGCAAAGCAGTTTTCAAATTTCTTATCCCTTCAGAAATTGCATACGTTGCAGATGTAGACTATTCTGTCTCCAGGCAAGAACCAGACAAAAGCTCTATGCATCAGCTTTTCCTGTTGGCCAAGGAAAAGGTGACCTTGTTGCCTGCCCTTCTAAAAGAATAGAAAGCTTAGGAAGCAACAAGAAGAAAGGAAGGGGATTAGCTACAAAGTTTATACATTCAACGGCACTGTAGATATATACTTAGCCTGCATTACCTTTCCTATTGTGTAGCTGACCATGCTCCTTACCTTGTCCTTTTCTCAGGACAGCCAACAAATAAACGACAACAAGTTGTGCCACTAGATGAGGAAAACACTGAGAGGTATAGGTAGGTGGGAATGAGCCCTGGTGCAAAAGATGGAATGAACCCCTACTGGGGAACTCTACTCCAGTGGGCATATGCATTCTGCATGCACGTGGGCCCCCCAATTTTGTGGGCCTTGGTGAAGCTGCACTTATTATAGCTATGCCTCTGGTTGGGGTGGGGTAGCTAAGTTGGAATACGCCCCCCTGCCACCCCTTCCAGCAGTAGGAGACGCAGCTGCACCAAGGAGCATGAGCTTCCAAGGCTCATGCTACAACTGTGCCACCTGTCCCTATTAAAGCTGTGCCACCTTGCATTGTGTAGCAGCACCACCTTGGAGGAAAGGAACCACCACAGGATTCTGCTGCTTTGCTGAAGGTGTTACCAAGCACCAGGATCCTAGTTCCTCTCTTGGCTGTGCATGGATATAGCAAAACCCCACAAAATCCTCAGTTGGAATACAGGAGCTATTTTTAAAACAGCCAGTGAATATACAGAAAATACAAGAAAAGATATGGATAATTTCAGATGTTACGAGATCACGGTCAACCACGGTGAAACCCCTGTGGTGGCCGTGATTCCCGTAACATCTGATGTACGTTCCACCAGATGTTCACCCCAATGTGTTTCCAATTGTGGAAACACATTGACCACGATTCTGGACCTCCGGCCGCCCGGAGGTCCAGAATCGTGGTGGGATCAGGCCCCAACCGTGGTAGGATTGGCCACAATCCAGAAAGGGCTGAAGGTAACAGCCCTGCCAGACTGTGGTCCCGACCATGGGACAGGATTGGGCACAGCGACCGGATTGGCCGCTGTGCCCACCCGTCTCCCAGAAGGTGGTCAGCCGGGGGAGTGGGGGGGGGGCGACGGGGCTGTGCAGCTGCACATCATGCCACGTAGCCCCACCCCCTCCCTGCGCAGCCCCGTTCCCTCCCTGATCCCTCTCCAGAATCAGGCCAGCACGTCTAAAGGAAGGACGGCCTGATTCCTGACTGGGATCCGGAATCTCTCCAGTTGGTCACCATGGGTGACCAATGGATCCCGGTCCATGGTTCAGTGTGGCAGGCCTCTGGGCCCATCACATCTGAAACTACCCATGGTGACCAACTAGAGAGAATACATAATGTACCATACATGGTATTATCCATGGATAATATCTGGCATTCTGGTTAGTTTGGTGGTTATCCAGTAACTAAATGATTGACACAGAGGTTAATTACCGAACAGAAATATGGGATATTACCATTTATCAAATTACTGTTTACTGTTTATTGCATTACCATTTACCACATTACTGCATAACCAAACCAGATCTGGATGGAAGGAGTAAACAACAAACAAAAATGATGAGCAGATAGTAACATAGTCATTACTAACAGTAATCTGGTAAATGGCAGTCCGATCAACCACATATCCACCAGATGCTATCTAGATACCACTGGGTATCCAGAAGAATACTGGATATTGGTGGATACCCCAGTATCTGTCTGGGTCTTGGATAGCCATGGATACTCTTTCAGTTCTTCCCTTGATACAGATAAATGATCATTAGTCTGTCCTGGCAAGAGTGTTGCCCTGGGTTTTATCCCAACAGCAAAAGAAAGACAAAGCTGAAGAAAAGAAAAGTAAAATAAAGATAAGAAAAGAAAACTGGGAAAGGGAGAATCAGAAAAGAAATAAAAATGCACAAGACGAAGTGGAAGAAAATGAAAGAAAAAAAACAAAACCAGGGACAGAAGAAAGAGAAAAGCAAGGGTCGCAGTCTTCTAAGCATATTGGAGATCAAAGGTGGGGAAACTTTTCCCTCCCATGGACAACTTTGAAAACTAATAGAAGCTCCATGGTTGGATGGCTTGTGTGGGAGGAGGTGCTAAAGGGATTTGGCAAAGGAGAGTGCAGATTGTAGATCTATGCCATGGATGTATCTCCCATTTTGAGAGATATACACAACTCTGCTCCCTCCTCCTGAACACACTCTTTCACTGCTTGAGGGAAGGGACTGGGGTCTATATAACACTGCCACAGGCTAAAGATCTGTCATTTTGTACCAGTGCATGAGAGAGGATTTACAGTCAAGGTGACAAACTTTAGAGAGCAAAATTTCCTGAGACGAAAGAAGACACAGGTGGTCACAAGAAGAATGAGATGACAGAAGACACAGGTAGTGACACAGGTGGTCTGGTCCTGATTTTTTTACTTCTGATTCTGATTTTTTTTCCCCTTCTCATTCTGATATATTGATCGGTAACTGGAAAATCAAAAATTGGTACCAGAAGTTACCAATTTTTCATATATCCGGGTGCCGGATTGGTTTCCAGGTAGCCCATTGAGTATTTGATGCAGTACTCAAAAATGTAGTATTATCCATTGGTACTAAATTAAGTACCTGTTCCAGCTCTAAATGTCACTTTCTGTATTTGCATTGGTTTACTGAGCTGTTTTGAGCAACATGGGGACACCAACCACCACCCAAGACACCAAAGCCCATACAGGAACAAAGCCTTCTTGGACAGAAGATGTAAAACTTGTCTTCGTAATCATTTCTATTAGGGATGGGTGAACATGGTTTGGATGTTCGGAGTTCGGCCCAAACTCGGTCTGTTCGGACGTCCGAACCGAACGTCCGAACTGAACTTGAAAACGGCCAAGCCGTTCAGTCATGTTTGGATGAGTTCAAGGGCGGGAAAAATGTGACTTTGGGTGGGAAAAACATGACTGGAAGGGGGAGGCAGCTGAGGAGCAGACTTCCTGGCACCAGGGGTGGAGACCAGGGGTAGTAACAGGGCCAAATGATACCGATACAAAAAAAAGCCTTCGAATTCGGTATCGATGTCAGTATTGATAGCGCTATTTTCGGATGTTCGGCCATGTTTGGCCGAACTGAACTCCGCTGAACTGAACAGCCGAACCCGAACTTGGGTTTCAAACCAAATGACCGAACGTACGAACATTCGAACCACGTTCTGTTCACACATCCCCAATTTCTATAGTGCAACAATACATACACAGCGCTTTACAGTCACAGATTTTTGGAGACAGACCCCTGCCCAGTGGGCTTATGGGGAACACAGGGAAGAATGACATGCACACACACACACACACTCCCATTTTTTACAGATTGGAAACGGAGGCTGAGAGGTTGTGGCTTGCCCAAGGCCACCCAGTGAGATGATGGCTAGGGCAGGATTTGAAGCCTGGCTTTCTAGGTCCAAGTCCAGCACCTTATCCACTACACCACAGTGGCTCGCTACAAAAAACCACATTCAGAAATCATATAAAAATCTATTCAGATTACAAGAGACCTACACCTTCAAATCTAAAAATCTGATATACCTCATTCAGTGCACTCAATGTCCCCATGGGAACTATGTAAGTGAAACCCACCAACCCTTGCACAAACATATGAACTTGCAGTGAAAAAAGATCATGGACAAGAGCATGGATTCTACTGTTGGCATTTACTTCTCACAAAGTGACCACTCCATTTCTGACCTCTCTGTCCTTGTCTTAGGAGGAAACAGCTTTAAAAGGTGAGTCTGGGAACAAAAATGCATACTGCTATTCGATACAAAGAACAATGGACCCAATTTGGATATGGGTTTTACAAGCGATTACAGAAATCTTTAAGTTTAATGACTGTCTACAGCTAAACATTAAGTTTACTTATCATCAACAGCTCTTACACTTCCCACCTTGCCGTAATCCACCTTTTTGAATTGCAGACCTCCTACCTGCATCTCTTTCTCACTTTCTCCTTTCCTTCCCTGTCCTCTTTTTGCCATTGTTTCCAATCACTGTCTATACCTCACTGCTTTGCTCAGTCTCCAGTTCTAACTGCTGACTTGCCTGATGAAGAACCCTGTGAGGTCCAAAGGCTTGCGTACCTCCAACAACTGTAGTTGATCCAATAACAGATATCACTGTACTACTAGACTCTATTGGCCATATTGGCAATATTTGGGACCAACACAGCAACCTTACTTTCTCTACATTAATTTGAAGTGAAGCTTTCAGCTGCCCCTTCAACTAACAGCTCTCCCCTTTCTCCTTGCTACACCTGAAAATAATATCCACTTTTCTCAAAACATGCCCTCCTCCTTCCCAGCTTAGGCTCTATAAGGACTGTAACATTCATCTCCCCTCATACATTATGGAATATATATATATAAACTTTATTCAGCTAGCTTTCGCCATAGCCATACCCACAAACATATATATACCAAAAAAAAATATAATATAATAATAATAATAATTAATAATATGATATAACAACATATCAATATACAGATAAGTAATATGCAACTAAAACCATAAAATAAAATAAAATAAAATAAAATAAATCAAAATAAAATAATCAAATAATAACATCACAAAATACATCCATGATAATATGCCACAGCATCATTTATCACCACATAGATATATCACAGAAAAGCCAGTCCAGAGCCAGAA